>CM033644.1:123171422-123412404 GCA_019512145.1 Engystomops pustulosus
TTTTTTTGCTGGAATAAATGCACAGTTTCAACTTTAATCCTGCTGTCCAAGAGAGCTTTGTCATTGCCGACCCCCACGTTTGAGCTGAACCCCTACAATATATATATATATTATTGTAGTTTTCATTTCTTCATGACTTAAGTCTTAACTAAATTGACATTACTGTTACCTTATCATTAACGTGTATCCCGGCCTGACTGTAATTGGACAGTACCAGGGATGCCTGGGCATCATACAATTTCAATAGACTAAAAGCAAAAACAGTGTCAAACACATTAAAGTCAGGTGATCTTTGCTGTCCCTATAGTGACCAGGCTGTTTTTGGCCAAGATGTTAAAGTAAGTTGAGTTAAAATGTATTAATAGTACAATTTTGAGGTACATTTATGGGATATTTTCCATAACATTTATTCTTTAGTTTTTATTTTCTGTTTAATTGTTAAATATAGCGATTTTCCACCTTTTTTTATTAATTTTGTCTCCCAAGGGAGGGAGTGACGTAGCGGTGATGAGTGTGTTTTATTGATTAGGTGAGGCAGCAGAGCTGAGTGTCATTGTGTCTTATATCCATCTTTTGACTTCGTAAAGATGAAAAGGCAGCACAAAAAATAAAGGTGAAAAAACGGTGGCTTTTTAATCCATAACTGCCACGTTTCGGCTTTTACAAACCCGAGCCTTTCTCAACTTGACAATATGCATGGATAAACCCTGTACCCTTATAATCCAAGCATATTGTCAGCACACAGAGTCTCATAGCACTGAGGAATCATGAAGTGTCCCCCCCGAAAGCCCTCCCCACACTCTGGAATTTTACACTTGCCATCACTGTTGCAATGCAATGACAATTGCAAAGTAAGGCGTCAAATGATCTTAATTGTTTAAACATGACTAGGGGATTAAAATATGAGAACTTTCTTTCATAGGCAAACCCCTTATTCTCACCTGGGCATTCACATTTTATTTAATTAATCTGCCATATATTTAAATTTCTTCAATTGCATATTGTTCAAAAAAATGTACCTGTGTTAAAATAATTCCCTATAAATAAATGTTGTCCCTTAGAAACGTAGCTTACCTGGATTCAGCACTTATTTTTACAGGTCAGATCCATGCAGTAACTCCTGCTCATTTCATATGCAAAAATAATTTGTTTCTTTACATAGACTTCATTACAATTATATACAAATCAATTATTCTACAGGATGCAATACACCTTTTTTAATACTCCTAGCAATTCATTATTTTTTTGGATTGCACTAGCAATATGTTCGGTATTTAGACATAATATGTAATATGCTATGTTATCCTATAATAAAACAGCATCTGACTTCTGCTTAAAGTTGTAATTTTAGTTATGATTTAGCTGTTTGTTGTATTGTACAGTTGCTCACAAATAAATTATTGCAGATTATCCAGACTTTGGAAGTCACAAGCAGCTCATTACTTTTTGCTTTGCATGCCGGTATGTATTGTATTGACACATAATATTTAATATCTTGTAGACAAATTTGCAATCATTGGCATTGTGAGCATTGTTTTCAGCCAATAGCATAATACAATGCATTTTGCTTTGGTGCTTCCCTGAGTTATTTAGTGATGGATGGAAAATATTTACTTTATTGGAGAGCAGCAAACAAAGAAATTGCCTTTTTCAAAACTGATGTATTTTGATGTGTCTGCTGTAAAGATATGACTTGATTGTAAGAGAATTAATTGTGCATTTTCTTTAGAATGATGAAAATTGAAATGCCTGAAAATCTCTAAACTTATTAACAATATTGAAAAGAATAGGGCTGTGGTGCCAGTTTACCATATCATTCATACAGAAAACTGTATTTCCAATGTTCTTTATAATATATTTTCTGATATGAAGAAAATTAACTTTTGAATACCACGCTGCTTAGTATACACAGCCGGTTGACTACTACTGTTCTAGAGGGCTGTGTTGATGTCTTATGCATTTCACTGTAATTCATTAGACAGTATATTGCAAAGGAAAACATAAAATTGTAAATCGGAAAAGCAGATTTTCAAATAGTTTTGAATAGCTTCTTATTATTGCATACTTGTCAGTTGAAATTCGGGTGTTTGTTTGTTTTCTATTCTTGGTTATTGTAGCATTTTATTCTCTACTTTTTTGTAATAATGCAGTAGTGTAAGGTGCAGTGTTCTTTTGATGTACCCTCAGGTAAAGTAACTGGCATTTACTTCATATTTACCTATGTTGACCTTGCAAAGAGACTAAATGAGTAATCTTTTCACCTCTATTGGTCGGTCCATGAGTCATGGACCATGCAGTGTCCTGTTTCCCCGACTGAACACAGCGCTGGAGTCGGGACTGCTTATAACATAGTGATATATGCAGGGCAGTATCGAGGTAATTTTTGTACAGGGCTAATCTCAAAACATCACCACCACCCAGGTTATTAACCAGTTCCCGACCGCCCGCCGTGCATTCACGGCGGCGGTCGGGTCGCGCTGCATTGAGAGGGCTGAGCCCTCTCCATAGCCGGTAAGTCTTTGCTGCATATTGCAGAAAAGGCTTACCGGTAACTAGCACCGATTTTGCTAGCACCGATCCCGGGTGTTATCACGGCGATGGCTGCCGGCAAAGCTGCCGGCAGCCTCAAAAAGATAGCGGCGCATGGGCGCCGCCATCTTACCTGGGTTTCGCCGCTCCCTTTGACATCATCGGGGAGTGGCGATCCATCTCCATGGTAGCCTCGGGTCTTCCGAAGACCCGAGGCTATTTCATTTTGACCCCTTCATTACAATGTGCTGACAGCACATTGTAATGAATGAGGAGGAAAATCCCCATATACTGCCATACTGTATTATGGCAGTATATGATAGGATCGATCAGACAACCTAGGGTTAAAGTACCCTAGGGAGTCTGAAAACTAGTAAAAATAAAAATTAAAAAAAATTAAAAAAAATTATAATAAAAAAACCTAAAATTTCAAATCACTCCCCTTTCCCTAGAACTGACATAAATATAAATAAACAGTAAAAATCATAAACACATTAGGTATCGCCGCGTCCGAAAGTGCCCGATCGATCAAAATATGATGACGTTTTTTCAATGTGTTTAACCGCGTAACGGAAAATAGCGCCCAAAGTCGAAAATGGCACTTTTTTGCCATTTTGAAAAATATAAAAAAATCTATAAAAAGTGATCAAAAGGTCGTACAGTCCTAAAAATGATATCATTGAAAATATTATCAAATTTCGCAAAAAATGACACCACCCACAGCTCCGTACACCAAAGTATAAAAGAGTTATTAGCGCCAGAAGTTGGCAAAATCCAAAAAATAATTTTTGTACAGGAGGTTTAAATTTTTGTAAATGTATGAAAACATTATAAAACCTATACAAATTTGGTATCCCCTTAATCGTACTGACCCAAAGAATAAAGTAGACATGTCATTTGGGGTGCTCAGTGAAAGACGTAATATCTAAGCCCACAAGAATACGGCACAAATGCGTTTTTTCACCATTTTCACTGCATTTGGAATTTTTTTCCCGCTTCCGAGTACATGGCATGGAATATTTAATACCATCACTATGAAGTGCAATTTGTTACGCAGAAAACAAGCCGTCACACAGCTCTTTACGTGTAAAAATAAAAAAGTTATAGATTTCTGAAGGTGGGAAGTGAAAAATGGACATGAAAAAACAGGAAAGGGCCCGGTCCTTAACCGGTTCAAATATGTACAATGCATCTCAATTTTTAGCATAAACAGCTCTGCCCAAAATTAAAAATATTAATGACATGAATTTATGAATGGATTGTAGTGTATGCAATACTATCCCACTAAGTTATCTTAGCCATTGCTCTCAAATTAATTGTAACATACAGAGTGTACCCCCTTTAATTAAAATATATAATATCTTTCAAATTATAAGTATAGAAATACAGCACCAGTGTAAAGTCCAATACGTAAGTACAGTAGTCTCCCGAGTACAGAGTTTCCCGCCGCGCCCCGTTTCTTTCACCAGCTTGCGCCCACGCTGTCACCCGACCCGCCCGGTGGAAGAAATGGGCCTGGATATATAATGCAAGGAGTCCTTGTGTCCCCATGAAACTGCTCAGGGTTCTCAACTCTGATGCTGCTGTTCCGTGGGGAAACGGGGACTTCTTGCACCACATATCATTTTTTGCACGAGTCCCATCCTCTGCACTGTGGTCTGCTATGAAACGGGAAATGGGACACTTCACCAAAAAACTCACACACACATAATGATATGCAAAGCCACACCTGGCTTATAGCTTTCGGGTCCGACTTTATTCACATGCACAGTCAGCACACCAAAGCCATGCTATGTCCTGAATGGGAATAGAACACCTATGCCAGATTCATGTTTTACAATGAACAAAATGAACAAGCTTGTTTAAATTCTATGAACTGATTCCTCAACTTCATCAGAGAAGATTCAGGTGCCCGTCGATCGACTACATTTGATATTGTTAAACCTGAATATGTTAAAAAAACAAATTGAGGTCTTCAGGTTTGCAGAACCTTTTTATTTTTAAAAGTTGAAAGTTCTAGAAAATGTCTTCCTTTAATCTTAAGCTACATGATGATATCAAATACAGATTGTTGCTGAAAATTAATTTTTAAAGTTTAATGCTGATAGCGAAAACTGCCGTATTGAGTGTAAACTTGACTAATTAAATTACTGCGCAAAATATTGGCAGAAGTTGATGTAAATGTAGTTAAAATAATTAAATGTATTGCCTCAGTAAGACAGGTTAATGTAGTTGACACTATTTTGGTATATAAAAGCATATTGAAGGAGTGCAGAGAATGAGTTTGGTGGTGTTAATGTGACAATTAGCCATGCTCTAGGTTTTTACAAATTAGCGCATTCTTAACTGTGTTAATGGTCATCGTCATCTGTTACAGCTGATTTACTCACATAATCTTTGCCAAACTGATTATGTTTTTCCAGCACTTCAATATGTTATTTATTCCAGCTGACTATGCAGGGAATGTAATTTGTATTTTTAAATTCTTTGTGCACTATTCACTAGTATACTAGGGGATATTCACATAGATTTGCTTCATCAATTCATGCAACCACTTTATTAGTGCATATAATCCATATCAACCCCTTACCAATATGTGATGTAATAGTACGGCTCGCGTCGGGTGCGGGTGCATGGAGAGGGCTCACGGGCTGAGCCCTCTTTATAGATGGTAAGTCTTTGCTGCATACTGCATACTTAACCCGCTGATGGCCTCCGGCAAAGCTGCCGGCGGCTTCAGAGAGATGGCCGTGCATGGGCGCATCCAACTTACAGAGGATCGTCGCTCCCTGTAACGTCATCAGGGAGTGGCGATCCGTCGCCATGACAGCCTCTGGTCAGTCTTGAGGCAGTCTCGTTTTAACTGAGGAGGGAACATGCTGAGGGAAACCCCATAAACTGCCACACCGTAGTATGGCAGTATATGATAGAAAAGATCAAACAACCTAGGGTTAAAGTACCCTAGGGAGTCTGAAAAATAGTAAAAATTAAAAAAATATATATAATAAAAAACCCCAAAAATTCAAATCACCCCCTTTCCCTAGAACTGATATAAATATAAATAAACAGTAAAAATCATAAACACGTCAGGTATCGACGCGTCCGAAAATGCCTGATATATCAAAATATTATAATTTTTTTTCACTGCATTTAACCCTGTAATGGAAAATAGCGCCCAAAGTTGAAAATGACCCTTTTTTGCCATTTAGAAAAATATATTAAAAATGCAATAAAAAGTGATCAAAAGGTCATACAGTCCTTAAAATAGTAGCATTGAAAATGTCATCAAAAGTCACAAAAATGTACACCTCCCACAAGTATAAAAAACTTATTCACGCCAGAAAATGTCAAAATAAATTTTTTTGCCCTGGAGGTTTTAATTTTTGTAAATGTATGGAAACATTATAAAACCTACACAAATTTGGTATTCCCATAATCGTACCGACCCAAAGAATAAAGTAGACATGTTATTTGGGGCATACAGTGAAATTGGTAAAATCCAAGCCCACAAGAAAACGGCGCAAATGCGTTTTTTCAACAATTTCACTGCATTTGGAATTTTTTCCCCACTTCCAGGTACACAGCTTGTAATATTAAATACTGCCATTTTGAAGTACAATTTGTTACGCAGATACCAAGCCCTCACCAAAGCCCAAACCATTTATGCTTTTTAACCATAGGTTTTAATGAAGTATTTATTTTGTGTTGGTTCGTTTGCTTGACATGTTCTCTTTAAAGGGAGTTGGTCAGCTACCCAATGCATATTAACCAAACATAAACATTTCAATAGAAAGTTCATGGCCTGAGTGCAGAGAAATCATCACCTTTATTTATTTGCATTTGGATGCACCAAGGTTGTGCCGTCAGGTTTAGCCCACCCTTTCTTGTATGCTTTCTTTTCTCATCCTTCATTGAAACTGGGCAAGAGGCGCAAGTGCATCAGCCATTATCTCATTATGGTTCACCTAAATGCTCGTTGGCATAAACATAAAAATTAAGAATTCTCAGCATTGAGTTCTTAATTTTTTACAAGAAAGGCATTCTTATAATAAATGAGTCCCTTTAACTCACTCTGCTTTGAAGATTTTAAAAAGTATGTTACAACTCCCTTATAGTGATTAAGAAATAAGTTTGGTGCTGTCATGACATAATTACATGACATCCCTTTAAAAAAAAACATTTACTTGGTGCTCTATAGTAATATAACAACATCCCGCCTATGGCTATAATGACTATATGACTATACAGTAGATTTCATTTTGAAATGAAAAAATTAAAAGGATCTAAGCCAAAAAAGATTACACATCTAGATTTTAAAACCGCCAAACTATACCACTAGGTGCATAATGAATGTGAAATGATTGTACCAATATTAATTTTACAACTAGTCTTTTCCTGTACAAACTTGGCAGACAAAATAACCAGCAGAATGGTGCCTACTGCCAGCTGGTAAAACTAAAATATTTTTAATACTTCAACTTTAGAGCTTTGTAATATGGGAAGGACTGTACACCATTTCTACTACAATAAAGGCTGGCTTATGCATAGCTCAGATATAAAATGAGTTGAATTGGTTATGCTGCTTTCCAGCAGACCATTTCCTGACTGAAATGGAGATCTTGTGCTATACTTTATACCGTGGACAGTGGAGGTGAAATCACTTGTAAGCTAATTTTATTGTAATTTGGGAGACTTGTGCTGCCAGGGATTAAATATATATAAATGTACAGGATAGTAGGCCACTAAATCTCTTGGCATGCTGTCCCAGGCATTTCTGATTCTCTGCACGGTTCTGCACTTGTGATCCACAGCATTGCGTCTCATCCTTTTCCACAGAACATTTAAGCTCTGCAGCAAAATGTCCCAAATTGTCAAATCTTTGGTCGAGCAATTTAAACGATTCCATCTCTTTTTATGATCTAGGTCCTGCTATTTTATCAGGATTTTCCTCATGCAAGTCCAATGTGATCTGTCACCGTATTGGACTCTCGCTAAACTAGCAGTTCAATAAATCTTTATGCTTATCAGTTTTTTTCCTCGTAGTGCGTCTCCGTTGCAATTCGACGCATCAAAAGTAAAGCATGTCCTACTTTAATGTGAGTCTGAGGAAAAAATGGCCATTGAATTCTATGGATGCGTGAAGAAAACTGACAGCAATAGTATGCATCATAGTGCGGTCAGTCTTTCCTGTGCGAGTTTCCAGGAAGTAGCTGATAGCAGGGAAAATGTGGCAGCTCTATTATATGCGCCAAAAAAATGTAGGGAACTTTTTTTGGCGCAAAAGTGTTGCGGATTATTTAGAATGTGTTTACACCAGAAAGAACAGATGTTTCCGACTATCCCGACTCGTCCATCTTTTTTTTGCGTAAGTGGATGTAGCCTATATTTTGTACTTCATTCGCCACATTTATGTTGAGTTTGTCTGCTTTTTTTGGCGCAGAACAGACCAGGAAAAAAATGGTCTGAAATTTTTAAGTCGTCCGACTGATTTGTTCCGTCTGCGCATTAATTACTTACAGTGTGTGCTACTTTAATGCATCGGGCTATGCTACCGGAGTCGGATCTCAGATGCCGACTGTCAAGATTGCGACAGAATTAATAAATCCCCCACACACACACCTGATACAGGTGAAGGATGATTTGTGCATCAAAAAGTGCTTCGTTGCATAGCACCCGGACTGAACTTTGAATGAGCTATGAAACATTCTGAATACAATCTGACCAAAATCTGAATACAATTTGATCAAACTTGCACAATTTTCAGTAAGCAAAGTTATATCCTTTTAAACACGGTTCGTGGGAAAGAGGCTTAACAGCAACCATTGACTTTGAATATGATTTGGACTTGTCTTTTCTGATGTAATGCAGGAGGCTTTTCTACTCTGATATCCATTACAAGTATCCTGCTCGTTTCTGTCTGGGGTAATGTAAGGCTATGAAACCAGTTTTGCAGGTAATTGTGATGGAGGAATTTGATGGCTTGAAATGAATATCACACAATGTTTCATGAATTTCATTTATCTTTAAATCTGACATGTTTGTCCTGAGATTTTTCTCCATTTTCTACTACAGCCACTGAATAGAATCTGTTTGCAACAAAACCTTTCAGTGTATATTTAGAAAACTTTGTATTAGTATATATATATATATAGTATTCCATGGGTTTTCCTATTGCAAGTCATGGCACATTGCTAATATATTGGGACCTTTAAACTACTAAAAATTGCATTGACGATTCATGTTATAGATGGTTGATCTTCTAAAAATAGATGACAGATATGCCTAATATAGGTTGGAACTGAAAATCTGACCTGGAGAAACCTTCTCACAAAAGTGCTCTTTTGGGAAGGTTTCAGTATATGACCTTAAAGGACACCTGTCATCAGGTCTGTGTCACTTGTCCTGTCACTACTACCTGTTGGAGCAGCTCACAAGGATCCCATCCCTGCCTTTATCTAGTTATTTCATACATTATTCATTGTAAAATCACATATTTTTTATCATGTAAATGAGGCTGGTCACATGGTCAGAGGCAGTGATGTCACCCCTGTTACCCCTCCCCTCTCCTCCCCCTGCTCATGTCTGTGTGTAATGTATAGTAAAGCATTGCTAGTGTGTGTGCTGCATCTGCTGACATGCTGCATCCTCCTAATATACAGGTGAGAGACACAGACATCAGCTACACATGAATCTGACATGTTCTGCTGTAACATGGCTGCCTGGAGCTGTTGTATCTCTCCTAAACACACACACATGTACACACACGCTGCAGGGGGCGTGGCCACCAGCACCAGGAAGCACACCATTATACAGCCTCACATCATTATACAGGCTGTCAGTCATGCACTGGGGGTGTGGCTGTGACTCCCACTCATGAATAAGGTGGACAGCTTGAATATGCTAATGCTTCATTGGACATTTCACAGGTCATTTGCATACAGCTTTAGGACCTCATTGCTTAGGTTTACAGGCATGTAGAGGGACAATGAAGGGATAGAAGTAATGCTCTCTAATGGCAGTTTATGAAAATATATTTAGTTTAGGGGGGTTATTTTGCATGAGGGGTTCTCTTTAATCACTAAATCACTCAAATTATTTTTCTGCATATCAATTCAAGGAACAGTATATTGTACAACTACTTGTTGTGGTGAAAAGCTAATGGGTGGGATGGAGTGATGTGTCGCACATCTACTGTGTCTTCTGCTGCGCCAGATCTATCGCTGTGTCTGATGCTGGATAATAACTTTGGTGCAGTATTAGGCTGTTGAGTTGCACTTTGCATCCCCTATTAGTTTGTCCTGTTAGCTGTGCAACAATTTATTTTTTGTCGCACCAGCTAAATTTTGCTGTGCTGTTTCACATACAAGTCTGAAAAGGACTTAGACATAACCTGTCATGGCGATTTGGGACACTACACCACCCACAGGTCCTTGTGGACTGGTGGTTTAGTGTCCCAAATCACATTTTAATAATATTAATAATACTCTTTATTTATCCTCAAGGGGAAATTCAATTAATGCATACAGCATAACTATACAGTACATCCACAGATATACCACACAACACATATAAAAACATAACATAAAAACATAGAATTAGTATAAAAATATACACATATTCACTTCCTTTCCTTACTGGACATTCAATTCACCAGGTTCATAGATGCAGGTACAAAAGACTGTCTAAATCTATCTGTCCTACACTTAAATTGTAAAATCCTTTTACAGGGTGTTTTTGCATCATCTCTAAGCTACTTACTCACTTTTAGTAATATCCGATTATAAAATATACCTGGATCCCTGCCAGCTTGTGCATCAACGTCCTGGGGGCTATGCCTTTCATATTGCAACAGATGCCTGCTCTTTTAATCATCTCTAAAGTCCCCCTCGTTCATTAGTATTCACCCCAAATCCCTCCCACATTTTCCCTCTGATCCCTCTTGGGCTCACTGCACAAACAAACCTCATGCTTGCACGGTAAGCCTTGTAATTCTGACATGTGCCTACATCAAGGGTGGGAGGAGGAATAGAGGGTGTATGTTGGAGGAGGTTTGGGCTAAATACTAATGAGGAGGGGGGGCAAGCGGAGTGAAGATTCAAACAAGCAGGAACCCGTTGTAATATGAAAGGCAAAAACCCCAGGACTTTAAAGCATGAGCTGGCAGGGAGCCAGGTACATTTTATAATCAGATATTACAAAAACTATATAGTTTAGAGATGATGTAAAAACATTTGTAATAAGGACTTTTCTATCTCTGTTGGAACCTGTCACTTTTGAAAAATCATAGTTGCTTCCCTGTAATGATTTCAGTTCTTGCTTTGTTTGAGGTAAAGTTGCTTTCAAAAGCAAGATTATACTGGACAGTATTTTTACTGTTTATTTTCCCGGTTTCCATAAACTGAAATAATTGCCTTGCTTTCTCCCTTGTAGAGTTAATATTGCTGCACTTACTGCTTTTTGAATGACTTCTTCTGTGATAGTAGTGAGTGGTGCACGATAGCTATGAAACACTATACTTTCTCTTTGGCCTGCTTTGATAACTATTGATAACCTGCACGTGCGGTGGTAGATATATCATTATTGGTGCAGTGTGCTTGGAGAAACTTGGAGAATCTGGATAACTGCAGTGATTGGGAAGACCTGTTTTTGATTCTACCAGAGCTGTCATAGTTTCCATTTAGATGTGCTGCAAAACTGTGTAAAATCATAAAGGGGGTTGGTAACTAATACAAAAGTTTACCAGAGAAAGTGTAAAACCCTAATTGGGTCATCTATATCTTACTTACCCTGGTAAACTTTCAGTGTAGCCAATAGAAGCCATGGGTCGGGTAACCTGCCATCAGCAGGAATTAGGACTTCCTGTGACATCTTATATCCTACTGGCTTCTGCCGGGTGAAGGGGGCAGTGTGCCCATTACTGTATACATACCTCCTCTGCGATAACCACTTATCATGGGGGAATGTGTGTACAGAAATGAACATGTAGACACTGCAACTTTTTAAAAAGTTTACCAGGGTAAGTATAATATGGTTGACCCAACGGAGTTTTGTACTTTGGGTCATGCACACAGCTGTTAATGTACTACTTTTGTGCGTGATCATGCTGTGCATGCACTGCAACTTAGTGGTCATTTTCAATGTCATATGGTTGCATGCATGTACCCTTACCCTGGTAAACTTTTGTAATAGTGACCAACCCCTTTAAAGGGAACCTGTCACCAGGAGACCCATTTTTAGCACACCCGCAGTCCCCACAGAGCAAAGTATATACACTGCTAGAGTTTTTGTATAAAAAAAATAGGTTTTACAGAAAAAAACATATGGTATAAACTAAATTTCAATACCATGTGCTGCGTGACTAGGCACTCGTCACCTGGGAGTGGCTGTAAGGGAGCAGTTCCCCCATCCTTGGGAAACCACTCCTCCATGTGTCCTTTTCAAATATATGAATAACTCCCATCATGCGGGATTGGCTGTAGAGGAGCAGGGGGCATCGCTAAGTCAAGTGATGGGTGTTTTCATATATTTGAAAAGGACACATGGAGCAGTGGTTTCCCAAGGGTGAGGGGGAAACTGCTCCTTCCCAGTTACTCCTTGGGACACATACCCGTAGATTCATGAACCGTGACTGTGGTAATCTTATGTTTATTATCCACAACCTCCTTCCTTCTAAAATTACAAGTCTATGGGCGTGTTATCAGAGCTGTAGCTACATAGGTTATTACATTCCCTTCCACTGTGTGCTCACTGCTGCTGAGACTATAGGAAGTACATAGGGTGGGAATGAGACTCCCCGATGCACAGTGTAACAGCCTGTGAAGCCAGAGCACAGAGGGCTCCTGTAACATATCCATAGCCTTTCTGGCTGATTAGCATAATTTATAACAAGTGTCCCTGGTTTATCATGATGGATTTTGATGGTAGATTTTCTTTAAAGTGAACCCAATTTTTTTCTATGAGATGTCCTTTCTGTCTTTTTTATAGTTAGGCTAAATGTTCTTCTCTAGCACAGAGGATCAATGTTGCCTAAAAATGTTATCTAAATAGTCTAAAATGACTTTGACGGCTATGGTTCTTACCAATAAGCACTACCTGTAAGTTCCCTATTTAGTCCCATCTGTGTCTGGACTTCAGTTCATAGTGACTTCATTTTTACCATCCACATTGCACACCATTAGTGTAACTTATTTTAAACTCTTTCCTGCTTCTGTGGTGCCCCAATTACTTTTTCGTTTGGTAATTTGCTTCAGTATTAGCCAAGCACAGAACCTAAAGAAAGGTAAATTGTCATCAAGCCACTTGAACATCTTACCTGTATTTAATAGTTTTGATATTGGGGACTCAGCGTTTTCGTCGTGAGCCCCGACTTTTCGGGGCTCGCCAGGGATGGTGTCGCAGTGATGCCGGCTTTCATGTGACACAAATGGGGGGGGGGTGCAGATGATCCATCCGACGGATTCGGACTAAGCACGGGATTAAACATTTACATTTGTGTTGCAAGCCAAGCACTTACATGCATCGGGAAGAAGAAGGTGAACTCCGGCGGACCTGAGCGGGCATCGACACATGCAGGATATCGGCGCAGGATCTACGCGGATCGCGGCACAGTGCATCATCGTCGGAGAGTCCGGATCGGGTATCGTGACTCGGATGGGTAGCTAAATGTGCCCCAATATGTATTCAAAAAAAAGAAATTTTTGCCTGTGCTTCAAGCATTGTTCTTAGTTTTTTAGCATGTTATCCACCCCCCAGCACTAACAAAGCTTTATAGGAAGTGATCTATAAATACACACACACACACTTTGAAGAGGATATGCATAATTGTCTCTAAGAGAGTAAAGTAACTATCCATTACATTGTGAACAACGACACAGAGTTTTGCACCAGCTTGCCATCCTTTGAAGTAAGTATACAATATCTTAAGCACACATAGAAGCTTACCCATCTTTATACATATTGGACAAGGCAATTATTTTACTACTATTTTACTTTATTTTTGCAGCAGATAACATGGATGCTACAGACAACAGCTTGTCCACTGCAACTGCACAGTATGATTATTCGGAGTCTTCGATCTACTATGTCAAAGCTTTGGACAAAATGGATAGTATTTTCAAACCCACACTATACTGCATTATATTTTTCTGCGGACTGTTTGGGAATATCTTGGTATTATGGGTGTTAATTGGTTTTAAAAAGATGAACTCTTTGACCGACATTTATCTTTTCAACATGGCTATTTCTGATTTGATGTTTGTATTTTCATTACCATTTGTGGTGCATCAACTCCTCAATCAATGGGTGTTTGGAGAAGTCATGTGTAAAATGTTATCTGCAATGTATTTCATTGGCTTTTTTAGTGGTATATTCTTTATAACAGTTCTGAGTGTGGACAGGTATCTAGCTATTGTCCATGTTGTGCTATCACTTAAGTTTAGAACTATGAAGCTGGGACTGATTGTTACATTTGTTGTATGGACTTGCGCCTTTCTATTGTCTGCAACAAATTTCATATTTCACAGGACAGTGACAAATAATGGCTTCACTGATTGTACGGCTTCTTATCCAGAGGGCCAGGAGGATATCTGGACACTCCTGTCCTACTTTCAGATCAACATCTTTGGTTTAATTATCCCTCTGGTCATTTTAATCTTTTGTTATTCGCAGATTATCAGGACTTTATACAATAGCAGGAGTATGCAGAAGAAATATGCAGTGAAGCTGATCCTTTTACTTGTCCTGGTCTTTTTTGTATTTTGGACTCCTTATAACGTAGTGATTTTTTTAAGAATATTACACAGGTTAGGTGTATTTGGTGATTCCAGTTTTGAAGAGGAGCTAAAAACTGCAATGGACATATGTGAAACAATATCTTTTTTGCATTGCTGTGTAAATCCTGTCATTTACACTTTTGCTGGGGATAATTTTCAAAAGCATCTTTTCCGCATCTTTAACAAGTTGTTAAGGTGCATTGGTATACGAGGGAGAGGGGGATATTTTGCCAATGTTAGTGTTGATCGATCATCTTTTGCAGGGAGAAGTTCACGCTCTTTTTCTTCAGATGTCGTAATGTGAAGTTATCATTCAATAAGAAAGCAGAGATGACTTTGAAAAATAGACCAGTGTCAATAATAGTCTAGCAGATATCGCACAATTCATACCCTTAAGAACACAGCCAGCTTTTTTTCTTTGTTGCAGTTTGTATTTCCATCACTGTGGCTGGCTGAGGACCTGTTTATTTTATTTTTTTACTGCAGTTGTATTTTTTTCTTTTTTTTCTTTTATTAATATTGCACTATTCTGACTTTCATTATTCCACAGGTCACTATTATTGCATGCCCCATAGTGATTGCAGCATCTGAAGGGTTAAATGGCTGTCATCGCTGTTATCACTGGCTGCAACAGTTTCCAACACAATTGCCCAAGTTCAGCTTCTTTTCCATTGCAGGAACCTTGATATACCAGGTCAGGCAGTCCCTGGGTTACGTACAAGATTGTTGTGTAGGTTTGTTCTTAAGTTGAATTTGTATGCAAGTCGGAACTGTATATTTTATAATTATAGCTCCAGCCAAAAAATTTTTGGTCTCTGTGACAATTGAATTTTAGAAATTTTGGGTTGTCATAACAACCAGGATTAACAATTGATCGTTACTGCAAGCACCTTTGATAACTGTTACAGCTGATCATTGTAGCCTGAGACTAAAGTACAATAAATTACCAATTCCACAGGGCCGTTTATAATTAAGGTTCATCTGTAAGTCGAGTGTTCTTACGTAGGGGACCGCCTGTATATATTGGTACCTTAAAAGGATCCTGTCACCTACTTTTAACCCCATAAACTAGTACCACCATCCGGTAGGGTAGGGTATGATATGTGTTTTCTGCATTCCCTCTTTTATTTAAAATCTCACCTGTTTACCTAAAAAATAATCTCCTTCGAGGTAATGTGAAAGTGAGCAGAAAACTGTTATTCAAGGGAAGAGTAAAGCTGAAAAGCAGCATCACTTTAGACACCTGTATATTTAGTTCTATAGCAGAACCATGGTTCTGGTATCAAGTAAAGGTGTGAGCTACAAAACCAGAGATACAGGCAGTTAAAGACATTGTTAGGAATGCGAGCTACAGATAAAGATCCATTATTGTATTAGAGTGTCAGGCTTTAGGCTCTGCTGCTCCAGATTAATCACTGTGTCTGATGCTGGATGATTAATCCGGTGCAGTACGAGACTGGCGAGTCCATCTTTGCACCTCCTTTTAGTTGGGTTAATTTGCTGCATCACAATATTGAATTTTCTGATGCACAGACTGAATTTTTTGGCACATGGGTAATTTCTGGCGCCGGGAGGCCCCCTTTTACCAAAGACACGACCCTTTTTGGTGGGAGTCTGAAAACGGCCTAAAATAGGTTTTAAATCTTCAGTAAATGTGGCAGAGTTTCAGGTGCAAATTATTACAGTTTTCTGATGTAGACAGATTGATAAGTCTCCCCATCTCCCCCAATGTATTTATCTCAAGTACTGAGGTTCACAAAACAACAAGTCTGATGCAATTTAAAAGATGAGATTCTCCTCTCAAGGCTACTTGCAAATGAATGTGCTCGGTCCGTGGGACCTGACCAGCACACTGGTCCATTTCCACAGACCAATCAAATTTGTGTGCAGGTACGACAGTTCTCTGCTCATTTTTACAAGGCTTTGGAGGAGTTTTTATTACAGGCAGTCCCCGGGTTACATACAAGATAGGGTCTGTAGGTTTGTTTTTAAGTTGAATTTGTATGTAAGTCGGAACTGTATATTTTATCATTGTAACCCCAGACAGAACTTTTTTGGTCTCTGTGACATTTGGATTTTAAAAATGTTGGGTTGTCATAAGAATCAATATTAACAATAAAGCTTCATTGCAGACACCTGTGATAACTGTTATAGCTGTTTATTGTAGCCTAAGGCTAAAGTGCAGTAAATTACCAATATCCAGAGGTCCGTTTGTAACTAGGGGTCGTATGTAAGTCGAGTGTTCTTAAGTAGGGGACCGCCTGTATAGGTAAATAAACCAGTTTTCTTGAAAGGATATGTCATTTTCTGATATACATAAGGGTGTTAGTAGTTTAATGAGGTATAAGCTGGTAGCAGGTTACCTTTAAGAGGTTAAAATGGGGTCACAATAACGTTACATTTTTAGTTAACAATATTAACTAAACATAAAAACTTTTAAAGGCGTGTTTCAAGGCGAGCAGAAATGATTATTCCTATGTAGCACATTTATATGTTTGATTGTTAGAAATTCCTGCTAGATGGATGTCTCTCGTAGGATTGAATCTTATGACTCAAGTACTACTTACATCAGAAGTAGAGGGGTAGTCAACACTGTGCCCTTATAGTGATTTTCCATTTAATATAGAAAACATGGTCCAATTCAAGGCTTTACATCAAAAGTATAGCTCCACCTAAATGTTGTGTGAATGGCATTAAAACTCACCTCACAAGTCTACCTTAGAGTGGTGCAGTATCACTTTTATATCTCTCTCTACTAAATCAATGTTATTGTCAGTAATCATGTGCATATGTGACAAGATCTTGTCTTGTGGAATTATTTTCTGGACCAGGAGTTGCACAGCAAAGAGGAGAACCCTCCCGCAGCAGGGGCATGTGAAGTGTATATGTTCATGCGATTGGCTGGAAAGTAAATTTGTTCAATGGAGCCCCCTTTAAAAGGGTTGGTTAAAGATTAAATCTTAAAGGGAACCTGTCACCAGGAGACCCATTTTTTGCACTCCCCCAGTCCCCACAGAGCATAGTACATACGCTGTATGTACCTTTCATTAGCATCTGCTGTGTGATTAGGCAGTTGCCTAATGGGAGGGGCTGGAAAGGAGCAGTTTCCCCCCCACCCTTGGGAAACATTTTCAAATATATGAATAACTCCCCTCACTCGGGATTGGCTGTAGAGGAGCAGTGGGCATTACTAAGCCAAGTAATGGGTGTTTTCATATATTTGAAAAGGTCACATGGAGTAGCTGTTCCCCAAGGGTGGGGGGAACTGCTCCTTTCCAGACCCTCCCATTTGGCAACTGCCTAGTCACACAGCACATGCTAATGAAAGGTACAATATAACATATCTTTTTTTCTGTAAAACCAATTTTTAATACAAAAACACTGTGTATGTACTATGCTCTGTGGGGACTGGGGAGGGCTAAAAATGTGTCTCCTGGTGACAGGTTCCCTTTAACCTTCATATATTAGATATTGGATAATATGCTGATTGTGGGATCGGACTTGTAACCCACTACTATGTTTGAGGAATTCATGATGTGAGGAGCTTATTCATATACAGAATAGATACTGTAATTTAAAGCGACTCCTACACAGCTATAAAATAACCTCTGCTATAAAGTGTTCTACAGTACAGAAGCTATTGACAAATACTCTACACTGCACTTCATTTTAAATATTATCTTTTGTTATATCAACTTTTGCTTTGAGATTTATTAAGTACAATAACATTTCTGAAATAGGTTTCTGATTATTACATTTTACAGCATTATAAATAGATTATAGTTTTATGAAATATCTGGCATAACAGAGAAAATTCCCTTTGGAAAGGGTTCAGAGAAATTTTTTTTGGAATTATATTGTTACAGTTTCCAAGCACTTATTAAAAAAGTTTGATCTACCAATGTTATTTAAAACCCTCACTTTTATTATCTTACCTTTTTTACATCATTTATTGGCATGGCTAGTTTCACTAATGTAGTTACTGAAAATGTATGTAAAAGGGGTATGAAAATGAAAATGTTGCAGACATCCTACAAGGGCTTGAAATGTGTCAGGTTAATGACTGTGGTTACTACACTGTGGACACTAGAAAGTTTCTTATTTTCACAAATATATATGTTCACATCTTCATATGTGTGCATTCCATGGGTCCATCTTCCTGGTATTCTTTTTTTCTTTCTTTCAAGCATTGATTTCGAATAACAGGATACTTCCATGACCTCTGTTTCTTTCCATACAAATAGACTTACATTTGTGAGTGTGGTCTGCAAAAATTAGCAATATAGGTCATGCAGTAGGGATCATGCACTATACTCACTATGGCCCACATTTATTTAAGCGGTTGCACCAGTTTTCTGTCTGACTTTGCTCTATAAAGAACATGCAAACTGCTTACACATGTATTTATAAAGTTTCGACTGGACAGAAAAAATGTGCAGCAAAAGGGCAGCGTTAGTCGGAGTTTATTACTGACGTGCACCACAATTCTGCAGCATGAACAAAGTACACCAAAAAAAACGGAGCAGACTTCCAGAGCAGTGCAGGGTGCACCAGATTCATGAAAGCCGTGTGCCAGTTTTGATGAATATGCCACAAACTGCACATAGTACAGACTGCACTAATTTTGATAAATGTGCACAAATCTGTAAAAAAAAAAAAAGTTTGTAAGAATTTTCCATTGACATTGATTAATGTAGACCTTTCAAAAACAGTTAAAAGATAATAGATAAACAACATTTGCTTGTGTTAATAAGACCTTTGACTACCTTTGTCTAAGATTATAGCTTCAGAGAATAATTCCGTATAAACCTGTATGTTATTCCATCACCCACGCTAACTCTTTCCAAATCACGAACAGTTCCCAAGATAGATGTGCCATAATAACCCAAGAGTAGATTGAAAATGTAAGCTTTATTAATTACAAAAAGACCAGACACACAATAATAAAATCACTTAAAAAAGTGTACTATGACACTAAAAACTCTGTGCCGTGAATTCAATAAAGTCACCAACACTCAACCCCTGATTGCACAAGTCAAGACAGTGTGAGCTCAACAATGGGTATGACACATCAAACCTGAATATAAGTATGTAAACAGTTAGTACATATCCACTGACAATGCAAATGACAATGCAGTATAGAACAAAAAACAAACCAAAGTAAACAGGACAGAGTAATCCCTATGAAAGTATAATCATCTCAGTCTAAAGCAGTCATGGCTACTAAAGAGGAGCTCACACCAGAGCAAAACAGGGTACAGGCATTACGACCCCACGCGTTCCGTCACTCAGGGTGACTTCATCTTTCCAAATCACACCATACATTTATGGTGTTGAGGGAAATGTCTGCTGTTTTTATCTAGACCCAGGACAGCCCAAATAGTGACAATTGACATAGTTCGGATTCTTTTCGTCTGTACCTGGGGCTGTAGAGTATCAAAATGTTTTTTTCTAAGGTAACGTTATATTGTAGACAGGAAAAGTAGCTAAAATGTAAAAAAAACAAAAAACATTTGTTTAACTTTTCAGATTTTAAACCTAAAATTTAAGTTTAAGGTAAAAAGTCAAAATCAAAAATGAATTAAAAAAGAATCTTAATACAGAAGACAGTGCCTCAAAAATAACGTTCCTAGCCAATAAAAAAAAAGCCAGTGAAATAACAGGTGTAAAACAAGTAGTGTGGCAAGTTGTGTGGTCCTGAAGTGGCAAATTACCCTTTCACTGAAATAATGCATTTGATTGCAGGGGGATCCCATAATGTTCTTAAAGACATCACAGTGTTTCCTTGAGCAGAGAGAGATGAGATCTAAAACTGGTTCAAATAATGGTATACAAATACTTTAATGGATACTAAAGAGATTTTTCTTATGATTGGTTTTCACTTGGGCCTGTAATAATAAAAAGATATCATCTTTGGGATTTTTTATTTACTATAAGCGTAGCTAGACCATCAAGCTCTCTGTCACAGAATTTTGTGATGGTGAATACATCATATAAATTTAAAGGGAACCTGTCACAAACCCCACGTTTTTACACCAAAAAAAGTACCTTCTATGTCAATTTTTAAAGTTGCTGGCCAAGTTTCTATAATTTTTGCAATGCTGCGTGCAGCACGAAAAATGGTCTTATATCCCTGTTTGGCATCCAGTCAAGGGGGTGGGATTATCTTCCCAGCATTCAAGGAGGTACTCTCCATCATGGCCACCTCATCAGCTAACTATGTCTCCTTATTTGCATGGACTTGCAGCAAGCCCTGCCTCCTTTTTGTCTCGTTGGAATTCCCATGCAGATGTCCAATGAGACATTGGCCAGACGTTAGAGTTGACAAGGTCAAGGTTATCTGTTGAGATGGCCATGATGGAGAATGCCTGCTTGACTGCTGGGATGATAATCCCACCCCCTGACTGGATAAGGGCTATAAGTGCATTATTCGGGATGCGCGCAGCATTCAAAAGTTATAAAAACATGGCCAGCAACTTTGAAAACTTCATAAACAGCATTTTTTGTTATTTACAAGCGTGGGGACTGGTGACAGGTTCCCTTCAATAGGGCCTTTCTGGAATGCAAGGTTTCCCTAAATTCTTGGGACTGATATTGAACCAGGGATTTATTCAGACACTTTCAAGTTGGGAAGGAATTATTTCCCTAGTACAACCCATTAGAATTAGCCAAATAGGTTTTTGGGGGTTTCCTTTGGATCAATTCTGGTTTATACAGACTTGACAATCTGTGTTGTAATTCTATTTACTGTACTAAAATGCTATGGTCATTTTGGTTTCTAAACACCTGAGATTCTGGGAAGTGAAAACTAAAACATTGTCATTAACAAGTAATTGGTTTTTAATAAAGTTGCATAAATCTATTTTGCACATAATGAAAATAAAATTTGTAATATATTTCATGAAATGAATATGTTCACATGTCCTTTTTTGTCCCATTTCTTCCTAATTTGTGCAGATTGTGTTACTCATCTCTTAATAGAAAATGAACCTGTTAAATGATGACTTTAAGGGCATCTACCACCAGGAAGAAGGACTGTATGCAAATGAGCTTGAGGGGCTCCAGGCTCCATAGGTGTAAATGGAGCCTGAAGCCCCTCATTTGCATACCGTCTTTCATCCTGGTGGTAGGTGTCCTTTAACTCTTTACAGACAGTTCTTGCAAATTCTAATCTCTTAAAGGGGTATTCACACAAAGACAATTTTCTTAAATGTACTCAGGATAACAAAATAACACATTCTCTAATTCACTGTTATTAACAAAAATACAGCATTTCACAGATATAAGTCAAACCTGTCTCTATCAGTCCTTGTGTACACAATTTCAGTTGCCCCTAGACATGACCCTGTAACTTCTGTCTTAGGGTCAGGGAAGCCATCTTGCTTTTCTCTCTGACAGTGCATGAGTTTAGCTGATCTCTGTTCTCTTCCCCTCTGCCCCTTCCTCCTGCATTCCAGAACGAGCTCTCACTGATACACACAGACACTCACTATCTGCTGGCAGCAGCGTTAGGGGAACTACAAGCTACAGGCAGATAAGTTCTTTATCCGGGGACAGGGAGGCACAGCAGATCTGATAATGTGTGTGTGTAGCTGACATGTAGCAAGAGCTGGAGAGTTACATTGTGTGTAATATGCATGTCATGGATCTCATCATCTCTCATCTGTCTCATCTCTCTTTCTACGTGTCCGATACTAGTACAATGTTCACAAGGTAAATGAAAGTGTATATAAATTTTGTACCCTGATAATCTAACCACATTGTCGGCTCAAAGGACTAGATGGATCATGAAATTTTGCTCAGAGAGTCCCCGCCTACAATCTGAAATCTTACACTGACCATCACTGAGTGATGGGAGCTAAAAAAGCAATAAAACTGAGTAAAATTGTAAATGCAAAGGGTTAAAAATTATCTGTTTTGTGTTAACATCACTATGGTATTGAAATTTGAGAATTTTCTTTCATGTGCAAACCCTTTTAAAGGACAGCTGTCATCAGGTTTCTTTAACTTATTCTGTCACCACTACCTGTTGGCACAGCTCACAAGGATTTCATCCCAGCATTTATCTAGACAATTTATATATTAATCATTGTTAAATCTGCTTTTCTTTATAATGTAAATGAGGCTGGAAACATGGAGAGAGAAAGGGATGTCACCCATGTTACCCCTCTCCTCCCCCTGCTCATGTCTGAGTGTAATGTATAGTAAAGCATTGCTGAAACACTGCTCACTGCAGGATAAAGAAGAGCAGCAAAAAGCCATGGAAATTCTGCTTTCCTTAGTGAAGTATATTTACCATTATCACCTGCTCAATTTTTAAATTAAAAATATTGCTTCAAAGCTTTAGTTCTGCTTTATGGCTCATAAAGTATAGGCAATAGCTGTACCTTTTTTTACGTTGTGAATCATGTTGATAAACTTTTATCTGCATATACCAGGCATTCAGAAATCTGAGTTCTATGCTTTAGCTATAAGTTAGATATCCTACTTAGCAACTTTTTTCCCACTTTGCATTGAAAACATAATAATTATGTGCTAGCAGCTAACTCAGCATTTTATTTCTCTTGCAATAACATATGGAATAAATGATAAGGTTTAAGGGTAGAGGTGAGCTTATTAAGAATGATAAACACAATATTTTCTCTATGCCTCTTAATTAATGTATATTTCCATAATTGCTTACTGCTCTCAATGTTTACGCTAAACATTTTTCTCATCTCAGATTGTGGAAAATTACTATATAAGGCTGAAATATCTTAAAATGTTCTATTTTCACATTGGCTAATATTGTAGACACATATCAATAAACAGGGACTTGTTAATCACAGACTTATTGCATTGCTCTGGCCAAAGGGACCACTTTCACTCCTATAAAACACCCATACATTTTTGCACTAACTACTTTATATGGGAAATGCAAGAATAAGTTGTACAAGATCAACTGTAAAGTTTAAGAACTTTTGCCTTACTCTGCCAGTAAAAATAAGCAATTCTTTAATTTACTATAATTAGCTATCTGAAGGTGATTACCTGCTAGCAGAGGTTTTACCTTACCCTCAAGGCTAATCTCCATTTGCCAAGCTTTATGTTAACCATGGGAAACCATGTAGAACAGCTAGAGATGAGAGGAGGCTTGTTGGGAGTGTCAGTAGGACCCTGATGTCATAAGAATGTGACTCATCACATGCTTCAGGTCGTCCAATTACAGACATGCTGTCCTGCATCACTTAAAAAGCCCTTAGTGTTCTGTCAAAGGGCCTTCATGATGCCACAAGCATGTGACTCATGTCATGCTTTTGATCGGCCACTTACAAGCTGACCTGTTTTAGGTTCAGTGTCCTGGGCTGATGTCACAACTAGGAAGTGCCCACCCACATCAGGAATAGCTGAATCTGATTTAATGAGAAATTATCACATATATCTCAGGATAGGAAGAAGCCAGAAGCATGATACAGGTATCGTTGGAATTGTTGACGAAATCTCTCTCCAGCTGTACTAAAACTATTTTGTGTCAAGTAACTTTAGACTTATGCTTTAAATTTGGCCAAACCTCGCCTTTAAAAGTATGCACCAACAGTGTGAAACTTTTTCATTTATAGTGTATATATAGAGCACGTCTTGTCAGTGGTTGGCACTACAGCCTTGCAGCGCTGGGGCCCTATGTTCAAGTTTTATGTAGGTCAACATCTGAAAAGAGTTTGTATGTTCTTTCGGTATTTGCACGGGTTTCTTTCGTGTCTACCGGTTTCCTCCCACACTCCAAAACATTCCTTTAAAACAAGGAAGTGGTTAAAGAGGATCTGATATGCTGACCCTGCATATTTCTGTTCTACCAGTGGTTGTAGAGTTGGCCCTGGCCATGCACTCCAACCAGGTGAAGCATATACTTTTTAGTATCAATGCTGCAACTGGTACGTTTACTATAAACATCCCTAGCCCAGTCCCTAGTCTAGCTTTAGCTCTGCCAGTCCTATTCAATGAAGTCTAAATGCAGCCACCAGTCAGTCTACAGTCTAGTGTAATTGCTACCACCATTCACTTTATTGTTCAGTATAAATGTTGCCACCCTTATAAACCTTGCATTGTGTCAGTCCTCAGTCTATTGTAATCACTTTGAACAAGTGAGTCCCCAGTTTAGTATAAATGCTGCCACCAAGCCACTTTTCTTTGCCTGTGTGACAGCAGAAATCCAAAAGCTGATTGCTTGAGAGTGGTGGGAACTTGAGACAACATTATACACATGGTCAGATTCAGTGGAATATCATGTATTAAAGGACATCTACCACCAGGATGAAGGATTGGAATCTAAACACACTGACATACGGGTGTGTGCCCCTTCTGTTAGGATCTGCTCTTCTTTTAGCTTTTTAATCCCTTGTTTTATGAAAAAAGGCTTTAAAAATAATGCAAATGACCATGAGGGGCTCCAGGCTCAATATATACAGTATCAATGAGTCTGGAGTCCCTCAGGCTCATCTGCATAATTTTTCAAAATATTTTTTCATAAAAACAAGGGCTTAAGATGCTAAAAGAGGAGAAGATTCTGCCAGAGAAGGCACAGTCCAGTATCTCAGTGGACTTGGTTTACAATCCTTCATCCTGGTGGCAGATGTCATTTAAAAGATGCAAAAAGTTGAAATTGATGGCGGCTAGTAAGGGATATTTTGGTGTGACAGTTTAAGTAAATATTATTCCTCTACATTATTTTATTTGTTGCAACTTTCTTCTGTTTTGTGAAATATGGTGATAATGATATATATAAATGCTGTGAAATTATATTCATCATGTCTGCTCGATTTAAGCATATTTGTTATTGTGACATTAGAGAAAACTAGATAACAAGCTAATCTTTTGTGTTAACACATATTTTGTGAGGGGATAGCCCATCTTGTTTATTCTTTGTCAAGTAAAGTAACATTTTTGTCATTTAATTCCGCTGACTTTGTTTCCTGAAGGTAATAGAATTAGATTTTCTGGAGGCAGAGAATAATTGTGTTAACAATTTCCTATGTGGTAAGTATTTCAGTAGTAATTCACTTGGTGTACCAGAGGAGTTACGGGGAAAATCATTCACTATCCCATCATTATGTATTAGAACCTTATTTGTCACAAAAGTGCTGATCATAATGAGATATTTGAAATTCTTCTTGATTAGATTTATAATTTCCCATACGTTAGGTAGCAGAAATGTAATTTACATTTGTCCATAGACATCTGCTCTTTCACAACCTTATGAATTTGTCTAAGGCCATCTAACATTGTTTAAGTTTGCCTTTTAGATTTTAGCCAACTAATATGATAAAACAAGTAGCATATAGCACACTTTTTAGAAGTGAAATCGATTTTTCCAGTAAATTTGATAATTAAAAAGCTATGATAAATAAGTCTAAGATACAGTTAAAGGCATTAGACAAAGCAGTGTTTGAGTATTAATTGTGTAATATGTAGGATTGTAAGTAGGGTTGTGGATTTTTCTATGAGAATAAAATTTATGAGGGTACTTTTTAATGTATTATTATGTAATGTCAAAAATGTAATCGAGCAAATATAAAGAAATTAAAATCAACTCCTAGTAACCCTTCTACGGCAGATCGACATAATTATATGTTGGCCGGTCATGAAGGTTTGTATGGACAGGGCTCATGGACTGATGTATTACAGTTCTCACTTGCCTAATAGTGCTGCATATGGTTGGCCCTTTCATGAAATGCAATCCCCTGTGACACAATTGGAATGTACCGATCAGTTTCCATGACAGCTGGAAACTTTGAAAGGCTCCAACAGCTCCAGCAATATGTATTACAGTCTGTTGGGGACAGACTGTAACATAGTAGCAGTATATTCACAAAAAATTATAAGGGCTATGGAGGGTCTCATTTATGAGGAAAGATTAAAACATCTAGATTTATTTAGTCTGGAAAAGAGATGACTATGAGGGGACATGATTAATTTATATAAATATATGAATGGTCCATACAAAAAATATGGTGGAAAGTAGTTCCAGATAAAATCAAATTAAAAGACGAGTGGGTACTGTCTCCGTCTGGAGAAAACAAGGTTTAATCACCAGAGGCAACAGGGCTTTTTTACTATGAGAACTGTCAATCTGTGGAATAGCCTGTCTCTAGATGCCTTTTTACATCTAAATAAGATTGATGGTTATATAGCAGCGATGACGAACCTATGGCATTCGTGCCACATGCGGCACGCAGAGCCGTTCCTGTGGACACGCCCGCTGTCACCAATGAACCTCCGGCTGTCGGGAGCGCTGAATGTTATTGTTGTTCCAATAGAAACCACTGCGGGGAGAAGAGAGCAGTATGATAAAGCTGCTCCCACATGATAGGATTGGGCAGGGGCATAAGGATCTGGCCCTTAGAGACAGTGGGCCCGCGGCTGTCACTATTCAATGTTCTCTGTTCTCTTGCAGACAGCCGCGGGACCCCTGAGCACAGTAATGTAGGCAGGAAGGTACAGTCATTGCTCTGCCACCTCCCCTGCTAAAGCCCGGACTCATAGAGAGGGCTGGGTCACCTGACCTGACCAGCCAACAGGAGAGGAGGGGCAGAAGTGTGAGCATGGAGCAAAGAGGAATCGCCAGAGCCGGGCTGCATGTAGCAGCTGCAGTATAGAAAGGTAATAAATGACATACATAAAGTATAGTATGTTGAGAAAATTGTTGACGTACCGTGTTAGCCAGGAAAAATCCAAAATCTGATGTAAATACTTTTGTGTAAAAACTACAAAAGTGCTTAAGGAGTGATACCTTTATTAGCTAACCAGAAAAATTATATTTGGTGCAAGCTTTCAGGGCACACAGGCCCCTTCTTCAGGCATGGATACAAATGAAGCACTGAGAGAAAAACACAATATTTGAGGAATTTACAACAAGACAATTAGTACATATGGTGAGACTCAATTAAGATAAGCTGGGGCAATAAAACTAGAGGTTATGTTACACAGAGAAGGGTGATGGGCAGGGGGTGGGGGGCTAGGATGGCAGGGGTCTGGAGTTAGTCTATTGTGGGGATTGAAGCGAGTCCATGTAATGAGCCATAAACCCAGGTGCAATATTGAGGCCTTGTGTCAGTGACTGGAAGGTCATCATCAGTTTGAACTCCCAGGTTTTCCTTTCTCTGTTGTCCTTAAAGTCACCTTTCAGTATTAGGACCTTTAAATCCTCCACGCTGTGGCCTGGTCCAGAAAAGTGTTTTCCCACAGGTGTGTCCATCCCCTCACTTATGGTGTGTCTGTGAGAATTCATCCTGCTCTGAAGTTTTTGTTGGGTCTCCCCAATGTATATATTATTTGTGTGACACCTCATGCACAGTATCATGTACACAACATTAGAGGATCTACAGGAGAATGTGCCTGGGATTTTATACTCCTGTTGTGTGTTAGGGATGTGGACTGTGCTTGATGATAGAACATGGGCACAAGTCTTGCATCTTTTGTTATGGCAGGGAAAAGTGCCCGTCTGTGTTGGTGGTGAGAGGGCACTTCTTACCAGGAGATTCCTTATGTTTGGTGGCTGTTTGTAAGCAAGGAGGGGTAGGTCCGGGAATATGTCCTTTAGCCTGTTGTCCTTATGAAGAATGGCTTGGAGATCTTCTGCAATTTTCTTTAAAATCTTCATTTGTGGGTTGTACATGACCACCAGGGGCACTCTGCACTTGTCCTCTTTCTGTTGGTATTCCAGCAGGCTGCTCCTTGGAATCCTTCTGGCTCTGTGGATCTGTCTATCTATAACTAGGGGGTGATACCCCTGTTGTAAGAATGTTCTTCTTAGTGATAGAAGGTGTTGTTCTCTATCCTCACTCTCTGAGCAGATCCGGATGTAACATCCAAGTTTTCAAGATTGAATTACATTTTAAAATCATTTTATGCCCATTTGGAGAATGACGACAATATGAGTAGATGAGAGGGTCCACAAATGAGCAGCATATGAGGTGAGCAGCACAATAGGAGCTCTCAGAGACACTTATTGGTATTAATTATAGGTCCATCCTAATGCTGGACCTTACATTCATGTTTTCAAGATTGAATTACACTTTAAAGAAGACCAGAATTTTACCAATCTGACTAACAAAGCCTGTTGATAAAATGTTCTCCCCATATCAGCCTGCTGTTAAAATGTCCTCCCCATATCACCTAAAATTAGCTTCCAGTGAGGCACTGTACCTTAATTACAGTTGTTTTTCTGATAAGCAAATTAGCTTTTCTATCTGCTGGCTTTGACTGTCTCTCTGACAGGCTGATAGTGAATCATTCCCCATTAGGTTGACTGACAGCTGTGTGTCTCTTCAAATCACAACCCTGCCTCCTTGTATTGAGGGTCCTTCTGCTAATATTTAACTACTACTGACATATAAACCTCTATTTACTTATAGTAAATATTGTGTAATTTTTTTACACAGTGCTTTATGTTATATTCATGTCATGTGACCAGAGCGATATGCATTCTAACTATAGCAAACTGTACACTATTTATGTGATCACATGAAATCGCAGCAACCTCCATGGAGGTTGGAGAGGAGTAGAAGTCCATGGAGGCTGCTGTGATTTCATGTGGTCAGATACATGCATGGGGTACAGTTTGCTATTGTTAAAAGGCTAAAGCACCCAAGATGATGTCAGCCTGGTGACAAGACATGAACTGCTGAATAGTAAGGAGGCATAAGGCATGGGGAGTAGTAGATGGTAGGGGGCTGGCCAAGCAGGACACGCCCCCTCTGATGCCAGGTTATACAAGATAAAAGGTGATTTATGAGGATGTGATGGAAACCAGTTTTAGCTAAAACAAGGGTGCCAGTTCGTTAAAAGAGCTCTGTAGGAACCAGTCACCTGCTTTATATGTGAAAATGTGGTAAGTTTCCCTTTAAATTATATTTCTGTTGCATCTGGAGAATCTTCTCCCTGAATGCAGAATCCTACCTGACATCTGAATGCAGACGTGTTTAAACCTAAATGCTTGCATCGCTTAACCCGTTGACGCTCAGCGTCTAATATATCGGATGCTGAGTGTGGTGACTTAACGTTCAGCGTCCGATATATCGGACACTGAGCTAATTCCGGTTCAGCTCAAAATCTGAGCTGAATCGGGATCGGGAAACACGGGGTGGCGTGGGGTTGTCTGGGGTTCGATCGTGACCCCAGAGATGCCTGAAGGCAGTGCCTGAAAGATGGCGTCTATGACGTCATCTTACTGGCACGGTGGCAGCCTATGCAAGTGCATTGGCTGACACTGCTAATACCCTGCAATACATGAGTATTGCAGGATATTACCATGAACAAGCAATCAGATGATTTCTTGTTCATGTCTCATGGTGGAAATAGTCAAAAAGTAAAAAAAAAAAGTTTTGCAATTAAAAAAATAAAGTAATAAATCACTAAAAATGCCCATAAGCCCCATAACATATAAAGAGACGTATAACGCAAAAAAAAGTCTAAATCCCACATATATAGTATCACCGCGTTCGTAACAATCTGTAGAATAAAACTAAATAATTATTGACCCACACGATGAACGCGGTTAAAAAAACTGTTAAAAACCCGCAAAAATTATGATTTTTGCCTATTAAACCCCACAAAAAATGCAATAAAAAGTGTTCAAAAAAACATATGTACTCCAGAATGATACTGCAAAGTACAACATGTCCCGTAAAAAAAAAACAAGCCATCAACCAGCTCCGTAGCCAAAAAAAATAAAATGTTATGCCACTTGGAAGATGACAATACAAAAATGATAGATTTTTCCCACATTAGTGTTTTATTTGGCAAATTTTGTAAAACATAATAAAAATATTCAAGTATGGCATCCCCATAATCGTATCGACCCATAGAATAAAGATAACATGATTATTAGGCTAAACGGTGAACACGGAAAAAAAGTAAAAAATCCAGTACAGAATTGATTATTTTTTACTCCTGCCCTCAAAAAAAAAGTTCTAAATTTTCAACAGTCGGGAATACCAACCCCAAAATGGTAACACTGGAAAGAGCATCTCATCCCACAAAAAAAATGCGCTCCTTCCCTTCTGCGCCTACCTGTGCGCCCATAAAACAAGTAACAGCCACATTTGTTGCTGAACAAATTGTATAGTGGATTTTATCTTCTTATCTTTTGGAAATGCGTAAATTTTAGGGCTAAAGGAATGTATAACCGGCACAATTTGACCACTCTAAATTATACCTCCATTTTGATTTCAATACTATGAAGATCTCAAGGGGTTAACAATCTTCCTAAAAGCTGTTTCTGATAGCTTGAGAGTTGCAGATTTGAAAATGGGTTGTTACATAGGGGGGTTTTGATGCTAAATATGTAAAGTTTCATTCAAAACGGGATTTATCCCCAAAATAGTCAATTCTGAAAATACGGAAAATTGATGTTTGATTTGTAAGCTGCGTGACATCAAAATTATCCAGACATTTCAAAAATTATGAAAATGTAAAGTAGGTAGACGATATGGGAATAGTTATGCAAAAAAAATCATATTTTTTTTCTTTTTTTGTAAATAAACGCACCCAAACTAATCAGCCAAATTTCCACTAAATAGAAGTACACGTGGAGAAAAAACAATCTCAGAATGCTGATTGATAGAAACGTGTTCAAAAGTTATAACCATATAAGAGACGGCAAGTCAGAATCCAAAAAATGGGACTGCAGTCTTAAGCTACAAATGCTGCGTCCTTAAGGGGTTAAAAGGCAAAGGTTTGTAAACCAGGCACACTTACATACTGGTGTGTATTCACATTATGTGTTTGCATTGAGTTTTAACACACATTTCAAACACATTGGGAAAAAAGCACCGCAAAATACATCTGCATTTTTCCCTTCATTAATACTGATGTTTTTGGGATGCGTTTAGCCTGATGCATTTGCTGTGCCTTTGAAAACTCAATAAAAACACATTCTGTAAACACGGTCTAAGAATATACAAGTAATATTTCCATGTAACAGTAGGTGGGCCCCTAGAATCAATTTCACTGTTGGGTCCTAGGCCCCCCAGTCTGACCCTGGGGGTCTCGAATATTTGTCTGCACTGGGGATCTCCATTATTATTAGTTTTATGCTCTAGGGGTCTCCAGTATTATCCGCTATGGGATCTCCAATATTTGTCTGCTCTGGGGTTTGCAGTATTGTAAGTCTGCTATTGGGTCTCCAGTATTATCATCTGCTATTGCGTTCTAGTATTGTCTGCTATGGGGGGGGGGGGGGGGGACTCCAGTATTTGAAAGGGAACCTTGCCAAAGAGTCTTTGTAGTAAAAAAATAGCGTTATCGCTCTTGCAAAAAATAAAAGTTGCTCAACACTGGCCTAAATTCTTGGATCAGGAATAGAACAGACATATAAAAGAGATTTTAACTTTTTTTTTTTTATAATTTTTTAAAATAAATTATTATTACCAGCCCATTTTATCATGACTCCGAATCCACCAAAATTGTCACGGACTCCACACCAATTTACAGGGTTATGCTCGTTGGCTGGTGGGTGTCTGTTGTATTGTATGCCTTTCAATGATCCCTAAAACACCCTTCCACAGGCACAGTATTAATATTGTAACCTGTTCATTATAATTACTTTATAGCAAAAGGCTTTTGTTTTTTTTAGGGAACAGTATTTGGGATAAATGTAATTAGTGGTACTAATTTCATTGTTTCCAGAGACAGTATACCATCTTGCTGATGCACACAATTTCAATTTATCAGATCCTGTAAAGCTGGCAATTTTAGCAAGAACTATTTGACTTGTAGCAGTCTGAATTTCTTAGAATATGTGCAAAAATGCAAATGAGTATGCTAAGAGATCTCAACTCCTTGTAAACATTTATTCTTTGTTAAAAAGCAGGCAGAAATCAGCATCAACTTCACATCTTTTCAGACTTTGTCAGCACTAATTCTAGGAGTATTGGCATACATAAAACTTGTAATCTGCTTGTTTACTCAAATATCTCCTTCTTTGCTAAAATAGTGAAAGGTAATCTTTATATAAAAGTAAAGTAGTTCAAATTGCTTATACTATTAACCCCTTCCTGTTCCCATGAATGTTATTTAAACCATATAAATACAAAAATAATTATGCCATATGGCAAGTGCCATTACAGAAACAAAATGTCCAAATGGCCGGGGCAGGTAAGGGGTTAACACTCACGATCCGTGCCGGCTCCGATTGCGAGTGTTACAGCGCAGTGTCAGCAGTAATAGACAGCTGACAGCCACTGCTTCGTGAGCCGGTGCCAGAAGCGGGATGTTATAACACGTCCCGGTGCAGAAAGTATCTACCCGCAGGGACGTACTATAACATCCAGGTGCGTGTAGGGGTTTAAGGCTACTGCCACGGTTCCCAAAACCCCTCTGTACTGCAGATTCACAGGCTGCTAGACTGTTTCACCCTCTCCCACTTCCTCCGCACTTACTCAGCACTTCCTCTCTCCCTCATGTATTCTCACTGCAACAGAGGAAGTTTGAGGTCACAGTGGCAGCGAGAAGTGCACCTTGCACATTGCAACAACCTGTGTTTCTGTCGCATGTCAGGCTCATTAGCATATTTCAAAAAGTTTATTTTAGAAGTAGGGAGTCCAAGGATAACAAATATAAGAAAATTATCATAGTCAAAGTGCCTCGATATATGAGTAAGTGTGCCTGTTTTATCCATGTTTATCTGGTACCTTACATGTTGTATTGCAATGTTTGGAGAGGGCTCACGGGACCGCTGGTGAATTTGCAGCAAAGACTTACTGGCTATGGAGAGGGCTCAGCCCGTGAGCCCTTTCCATGCACTCGGCATGTGATGTACGATATACGTCACATATCGCGAAGGGGTTAAAGTGATAGAACTGCACTAAAAATTCTGTTTTCTACTACTTTCCTCTGTACAGCCATCTACCCTATGAAAGAAATACATCTGGATTTTCAGCTCTGAGATTATCATAATGTACAGAGAGGCCTGATAAACAAGGCATGAGTTTGGAAGTGTACCAAAAACCATTTAAAGCCATCACACAGAACTGCACACTAGCAACTGTAAAGTTCATAGAGCTTCCAGTGTAATTTATTTTGCATCAGTTGTTTGGCATTTCATGGACCAATTACTATTCAATCTGTCTTGCTACAATAATATCTAATAGTGTTTTTACTTGTATTTCTTGTACTTCTTTAGATAATGATAAAGTCACATTACCCATTATTGTACAATTAGCAGAGCCGTCTGAAACATTATTATATTCATGTCTTTATGTTCTTTTGCTAAGTGCTAATCATTCTGTAGAAGACAATTGCATTGCAATATATGTTAGTTTCAAAACCAGAATGTTTCTTTGTTTTTGTCCATTAAGGTTCCCACATCACAATGAAACCCGCTGCATGCTAGGTCGGCATTCTTTGAAATCTGTAGGGAGGCCTATAAAGTTACTTGTATAATAGCATGCTACTTTTCAATGACAGGGCAACACTGTACATTTTCATCTTTAAATCAAACAATCTGATTTGCTTTGATAATATGAAAACTAGAAAAACAATTATGCTATTTGCTTACAACTTTTATTTCTAGGCTTGGTGAAAAATAAAAGTCAAAAGATGTTATGCACAGTAAAAAAAGAATTAATGATAAAAAGGAATTTTTTAATAACTGCAGCGTATGTTGTTTTGGTGTTGCAAAATAAGTTTTGTTTTTGATTTTTATAGTTTGTTTTTTTATATTAGTGATAATTGCTTGATGTTTTGCTACAGACATGTTCTGTAAGATGCTCTGGAAAGTGTATTTTTTATTTTCAGTGTTTCTGTTTTCATTTATGTGAAAAAAAAAAAATGATATGTATAGAGCCGCCTGCCTGCATATGCTGGTGCACTTTCTTTGGCATCTGGATGGCTCCTCTTGTCTGTGGGCACTGAGCTATTTAAGGCAACTTTTTCTACTGGATGGTGTCAGAGCAGAAATATTCTTGGCTTGCTTGTTGCGGTGAGAGCGTGCGGTAATACTTTGATTCTTAATTACCTATTTAATCACCTTAGCTTGTTTATTGGACTGTGGATGTCTTCTACCTTCCCTGAACTATTTCCTGTATGCTGTTCATTTGGTTCTATCCGTCAGTGTCTTTTGACCCACTTTGGTTTGCTGTATATGTACAGAGGTAGCAGCCTGGAGATTTTACTGCAGGAAAGTCCAAAACCCTGTAAAAAGAGTTAGGGTGACCAGCAGAAAAAGAGAATCCCAGGTCAAATTAGTGTGACGTCATAGACCCTGTCAATTGCATTATGATATGATAGGTAATGTATTTTCACAGCTCAAATTAAAATAGCCCTATCTTCACCTTTCTAAGATGGTCAGGGATTTCTACATATAGCCATTCTATGCTGTTCTTTCTATGAATGTATTTATTTATTGTTGTTTAACATATAATCATATACTATTTATTACATAATAGTTGTAACTGAGGGTAACACAAGTAATAAGGCATTTACCAGACATAAAAATCCCTCTGAGACACATTTAACAACTGTTATAGCAGTTTATTGTAGCCTAAGGCTAAAGTACAGTAAATTACCAATTACCAGAGGTCCGTTTGTAACTGGAGGTCGTCTGGAAGTCAGGTGTTCTTAAGTAGGGGACCGCCTGTATAGGAATATGCAAAGTTTACAGTAAAACAATGCTCTCGAGAGTTCATATAAATTATCTTATTTTGTGCTCATAGCCAGCCAGACAATTACTATAAGCCCAAGGGTCCTTTCATGCAGAAATGATATTATTTGATTATTAAAGAAATTGCATAGGAATATGCTCATCATACAGGAATTCTAGTCTCTGCTGTATTTACAATAAAGCTTACTAAAATAGGAACTCAAACACATAATCTAAAAAATTAAAAGTTTATGTTATATTTGTCCCATGTGGAACTTGTCATATATAATTGGCGCATAACCTGAAAATGCTTATATATATGTTCCATCAAAATTATTCTTTATGAATCCCTAATAAATATTTTTGTTTATTTATAACTGGAAGATTTTGTTGGTCAATGAAAGGTTTCGAGTAAGTTGTTACATTCATGCTTCGGTTTCCTGGCATAGAAACCTTGATAAATGTCCCCCTACGTTTTTATAAGTTGAATTACTTTTAATTAATTAATCTTTTATTTTCTAGCAATACTTTAGACATTTAAACCACAGATCACTGTTTTCACTTGGCTGGCAGTTTGTCTTTTTTATTGTTTTTTTTTATCTAAGATGTATCTCTAGTAACAGCTGTTTGACAATTAAGTATGTCTTAGATACTTTACAAAAGGTTAAGATCTGATGATAAAGTGACTTGCACTTTCCTAAGTCATTTGGGTGTACTTTTAAACCAATGAACATATGGACAGCATTGCAAACTGGAGGAGAGTGTAGGGTGGCAGCAATAATTAGTGCTCCACAAAATGCTCATTCAACTGTATCCTGCCTAAATAGCCATTCATTAAACGCTTGTCTTTCACATTATAATGGGAATATATGGATTCACTAGAGACCATTTTAAATTAATTGCCATCATTTAACTGGTGGCTTGTCAAATACCTCGGACATGCTATTCTCATTTCATTCTTTTTCTTATCAATGGAGCGTTTCCATTTACCTGTATATTAATTTACATTTTATATTTTTTTAAAAAATGTATTTAGTAGGTAGTTTTTTTGGAGGTATTTGGTCCCTCTGGCAAACAACATGTAACACTTGGCAAAACCTTTGATGGCAAGCATAACAGTCAGACTTTTTTTGAAGTTTTTTTATATTGTAAATGATTAGGTTTGTGCACATGTCAGGAGGAATTTTGGACCACTCCTGTTTGCAGTTCACCTCTAAATCATTAAGATTTTGAGGCTGTTGCTTGCTTCTGCTCCTTCCATAAGTTTTCTATGGGATTAAAGGGGTATTCCCATTGCAGCAAATTAATGTCATTCTTTTTATAATAAAAGGTTATACAACTTTCCAATATACTTTCAGTACCAATTCCTTACAGTTTTTTAGATCTCTGCTTGCGGTCATTCTATGGAAAGCTTATTGAAGGTTACTGCTAGTGAACAGAAATTTGACCACGATCACACAGGTGCACAGCTCATTATATTACACAGCTATGATTACTCTCTGTGATATATAACAAGTTGTGCACCTGTGTGACCATGGTCAGATTTATGTCCACTTGTAGTAAACAAAGAAGCTTTCCATATAATTACAGCAAGCAGAGATCTAGAAATCCATGAGGAATTTATACAGAAAATGTATTGGAAAATTGGATAACTTTTTATTATAAAACCAATAACAATAATGTGCTGAAATGAGAGTACCTCTTTAAGGTCTGGAGACTAGCTAGGCTACTCCATGTTCTTTATGTGCTTTTTTTGAGCAACTCCCTCATTGCCTTTGCTGAATGTTTCTAATTTATGTCGTTTTCCAGTTTTTGATTTTTGTATTTGCTATTCTTATTTTTGTGTTCACTGAGCCATTTTTGGGCTTGTTATTTAAAGAATATATTTTACTTCCTTTTGTCAAAGTGTACATTCTTTCTATACAATGTTCTAGAAGCTGGCGAAAAATTGTGAATGGGTTGATGTTGGGAAAAAATGCTGTTGCTTTTCTGTTTTTATGGAATTCACTGTGCAGTATATATGACACATTAGCTAAAGTCCAGATGGAATTATATTAATTGTTTAGGTAAAATTAGGCAATTGAGGTTTAATACTAAAGGCAAAATGGCACCCTAAAGGATTGTGAGCTTTTACTGTTTATTAACAACAAGTTGGCCAAGTTTTATAAGTCAAAGGAAAAGTTGGCTTTAAAAAATGTAAAAATTTGTCCTGAATCACTCTTTTGAATGTCATCTTTGGAAATGCACATCGTTTAGTGCTGTTGCTGGAATGAACTGACCTTCATGCCGTACTTTGCAGTAGATTGCCGGTGGCTCTCTGCTCTCGATGGCCCGTGAGTGATCATTGATGGACATAGCAGCTGTATATAGTGTCTGTTGAGTTGTGGTAATCAAAGCAAAATATTCACAAATTGAAAACTTTTGAACTTTTTATAGACTAGTTTCAAAGTCTAAACCCTTTGATAAATATAAGTCAAAGATATATCAAAGAAGCAAAATTCCATGGGGATTAATTTTCCATGATCTAGCTAATAATATTTTTAAAGCAGAATGTAACTTTTTCTCCACACTGAAGTTGAAAAAAAATGTTGAATGTATTGATAGATTTTCTGTAGCTTATACTCCGTTCCATTACTTTTATACAACAGTGTCAGGCGTGGGGAATGGGTCTGTGGACCCTCTGGACCACCGCTGGAGATGGTACTAGCAGACACCTGAGACCGGAGATGTCACCCGGTCTTCACCAGAGGCCGCCACAAAGTGGGATGGCCTTGATGTGGCGGGTTGCCACCAGGTCGTTTCACAGGTGCAACTAGCCCACGGTGGCAGCCAAGGTAGTAATACAATCTGTGCCCAGGATGACAGCAGGAGTACAGCGCTAGAAGGAACCTTGGAACTCACAGCAGGAACAGCAGGATCAGGCACACGGAACAAGAACACAGGAACAGACTGGAACGCAGGAACACAGGAACAGGAACACAGAGGAACACTGGAAACGTAGGAACATAGGAGGGCTTTCACTTCACAGGAAATGGCTGCATATCCGGCAGGGAATGATGGGAGCCGCCGGATTATATAGCAGACCCGGAAGTGGCCAGCGCCAATCACCAGGACGCTGTAGAGAGTCAGCGTGGGCCCTAGATAGCGGTGACGCATACGCTGCCCAGCCTGACGGGAAGCATGCTTGTGTCAAGGTAAGTGAGGACCGGAGGGGGCCGCACCACAGATAGGAGCACGGGGGCATCCTGGACAAACAGCCATGATTGTGGCACAAAAATCTGCATCTTACTGCTCTTCTTTTGTGTGCCAGAGCTTCCTTCTGTCTTGCTGGTAATATTAAAATCAGCACAGATAGTTCAAAATGTCATTTTGCTTCATCAGAATGTAGCAAGAATTAACCCCTTAACGACCAGGCCCTTTTTTATTTTTGAGTTTTCATTTTTCGCTCCACACCTTCAAAAACCTATAACTTTTTTTTATTTTTCCATGTAAAGAGTTGTGTAAGGGCTTGTTTTCTGTGTAACAAAATGAACTTCATAGTGATGGTATTTTACATTCCATGCCATTTACTGGGAAGAAGGAAAAAAATGCCAAATTCAGTGAATTTGGTGAAAAAAATGCATTGTGCCCCAAATGCACTGTGCCCCAAATGACATGTCTCCTTTATTCTTTGGGTCAGTGCGGTCAAGGGGATACCACATTTATAGAGGTTTTATAATGTTTTAATACATTTACAAAAATTATGAACCCCTACAAAAAATATTCTTAATTTTGCTATATTCTGGCGCTAGTAACTTATTTATACTTTAGTGTAAGGAGCTGTGTTTGTTGTCATTCTTTGGAAGATGAGTTGATGTTTTCAATGCTACCATTTTGAGGACTGTACTTCTGATCTTTGTGGCCGTTATTTTCCATTATCTGGAATTCTGCCCGGAATAAGCATTACTAGGTTTTGATAGATGTGACATTTTGGGATGCGGCGATACCTAACATGTTTATGATTTTTACTGTTTATATTTATATCAGTTCTAGGGAAAGGGGGGTTGTCATGGAGAGCAGTGATCAAAGCCAAAATGGCAACGCCCAAAATGCCTGCAGTGGTTGCAGGGTTAGCACCATCGCGGGTGTTACTGGTGGGTGTTTGCTGCAAATTCAGAAAACCCTCACCGTTTATTGAGAGGGCCCAGCCCGTGAGACCCTTCTGAACACCTTAAACTAATGTGTGACATACTACTACATCACACGTTGTTAGGCGGGTATAGGAGTCTAAATGGTAAAAAAAGGCTTGTTTTCAGATAAGATGCTAAGGGGAGTAAGAATATTTTTCAAAACATAAGTGATAGAACAAAATGTATATGTAAATCTATGTTTGGTGTAACCACTTCAAGGTACAATGCAATAAGTTTGGAAGTTTGCATCTGTCTTCCTGTCTTTCTTTCAGTATCTTGGGCTTGTTTGTTTATTTTAGAGGGTGATAAAAGACTCCCATTCTACTGCAAGCACTTCTAATCATTTTCCTACGCCAGCTCGGTAGTGGAGTTTATTTGTGCAAATATTTGCAACTTTTTACCGTGATTGTGCAAAAAAGTATAACTTTTTAAAATGGGATACTAAAGATGTATGAGGCACTGCACTGAGAACTCTGTTTACTTGGTGAATGAAAAAGTCACTATTTGTGTATGTAATTAAGGGCATACTTAATGTTGAGATAGAATCTCTTTGAGAACCATATTTTCACTTTCAGGACTGCTTGTTCTTCTACACAAAAGATAGTTTTTAACCCATTAACGACTTGGCGCTTTTTTGCTTTTGTGTTTCCATTTTTCACTCTCCACCTTCAAAAGTCTATAACTATTTTGTAATTTTCCATGTACAAGGCTGTGTGTGTCGTTGTTTTTTCCTGTGTAGCAAACTGTACTTCATAGTGATGATATTTAATATCCCATTCAGTGTACCGGGAAGTGGGAAAAATATTCCAAATACATTAAAAAATGTGTAACAATGGTGAAAAAATGTATATCACCATTATTTTGGGGACTCGGCTTTCATGCCGTCGTTCATTACCGGGATACCAAATTTATATAGGTTTTATTGTGTTTTAAAGAACATCTACCATCTGATTCCCTGATGGGTGATTTCTACTCGCCTCCCCATCTCAGGCTGTGTATACTGGGGGGAGGATGTGTATATACTGGGTGAGGCTGTATATAGTGGTTGAGGCTGTGTGCTGCTGGTGGAGGCTGTGTATATATTGTGTGGTGTGGTGCTATATGCTGTCTATTGGGGATCTGTGTATAGGGGCTGGAATTTAATCTGGGTGGCCTTATATGGAGTACTCTATATAATTTAATTTGGTAGTATGTATATGGGGACTGTTATAAATGAATTAGGGGGACTGTATAAATAAAACAGGTATGTATATAAATTAGCAGGCTGCTGTAGTTCCGGGGGCCTGGTATATATAATAAATCGTGGGTGCTGTAGATACTATAATTTATTCTGGAGACTATATAAAGGATGTTTTACGTAGGGAATAGTGTGTGCAGTTGTGTTTTGAATATGATAGATATTAAGGAAAATGCTCCATTATACTATAAGTGACGGTGTTTTTTTAGGACTGCTGTGTAGACATGTGCTTCATGAAGACATTTGACTGTGAATTCAGCAGAGAAAAACCATGGCCGGGAGAAATAGTAAAAAAGTCCTCTTCCTGATGGAGCAGATCATCACCTGTAAGGCGATACTAGATATCACTAATGTATTTGTCATTGACTGACTACTAGTATGTGATGTAGCAGCATCAGGGCAGCAGCATTCTCAATTTTCAATTGGCTCTGCTGAAATGAAGCATTAAACTAGCCAAAAAACTTCCAACGTGCTTTACGTTGCCTATAGACACATATTTTTGTACTGATTTTAAGCTCTTCAGTGAACAAACTCCCTTCCATTTAAGACAAATATTTTAACTTTAGACCCATGAACTTTTGCTGCCAATTTTGTTAGTTACAGTTCTTTTTTTGTTTTGTTCATTGTTGAGTTATTCCACATCACATAAATGTATTAATGTGACTATTCGTTTGTAGCCAGACTTCTAAGCAGTATAAAGGTTTAATTAGGTCCCAATGGTTTCTTCTAGCTGTGAACTGATGTCACTACTATACTGTGTCTTTCATCTACTGCTCTAAGGTCCTGTGGTTAATCTTGGTGTCTTTGGTCCTCAACATTGCCTGTTGGTTTGTGCTTCTTTAGAAGAGATTTTAAAGCATATGTTAAAACCCCTTTCTGCTTCAACCCCTCCCGGAAGAGGAACGCGCACTCCCATAGCACTGGCATAACCCGGGACTGCCATCAGCGCATCGGAGCGGTAAGCATCGGCGGTAAGCCCCGCCGCTGGTGGGGGGGGTCCGATTAACTTGAGATGCCCCCATACATGCCACGGTCAATCGTGACCGCGGCGTGTAAGGGGTTTACACCTGCGATCAGACGAACCTCCGATCACGGGTGTTAGAGGTGGGTGTTGGCTATAATATACAGCTGACACCCGCAGCTTCTGTCACTGGCTCCGTTTAGGTGCCAGAATTTTGACATATTAGTACTGCAAATTGCGGGAACGCACCACCTGCCATGCAGTATTATTACGTCAAATGTCGGGAAGGGGTTAAATATTTTCCTCAGAGATACCTTGATGATGCAATATAATAACCTTGTACCTTCTACCTGTGCTCAGCCTTGTGTGATCTCTGACATGAAACTGCCTTTCACAAACTCATCATTCTTTAACGGTTCTTTACTAGGTTTTAAGCCTCCTACTCAGCATATTTTATTTCCATTTATGACTGTGTTTCAACCTACATATGAAAATTATAATCATGATGACTTATTTGGTTACATTGGTTAATACTACACCTGACTATAATCTCTCATGGTCCAAAATTTTTTGGACCAAAAACCATTCTTTTTTGTTACCTTTTTTTCCAAATACACGTACAAGTCTTGTATTGTGTTATAAACTTTTATGTTTTAACTTGTACTCTTAATGCAAAGTTTCTTAAAAATGAATTGACTCTTCAAACTGCAGGTGTCAATAGACATTTTTTAGATTTCTTTTGTGGTTGTTTTCTTTACTTCAGGTCTATATCAGCTATTTCTTAGAAAGTAAAATGTCTTTCCCTGAAGAACACTGCCCTTGCTAAATAGATGAAATGCTGAAATGTAGATGCAGTAACTTTTTTGTTGGCTTTTATTGTGCACATGGATATTATTTTATATTTAAACTTAATACTTTTGAGTATACAATCAGTGGCATAGTTAAAGAATATATTTGTTAGGGTTAAGATCTGTTTTAGAACCGTATTTGAACTCTTCTGTAACAGTTAATTACTTCTTTGTCCTCCTCAGGTTTAAACAAATATCATAGGAACGTTCGCTGTTTGGCAGGTTGAGATCACCAGGAGACATCTTATGTTGAGAAAAAGTTCTTTGAAGTTTTACAATGGCAATGAAATCCTTAATCAGCTTCATGGCTATTGACAGTAATTATCTTTTTTAGGTGCTGTTAGGCTTCTACAACCCTTCTGAGACTTGTAATGCTTTCTACAAGTAACTTTATTGACTAATTAATATTTCTACTATTTAATATTGCATTACAATAGAAACACTCTATGCCATTTAGATAGCAAAGAGTCCAGCTCACCTCAAGCCCTTGCGGAGAGCCTGAAAAGGCACGGAACAACCTTCTGCGTGGGCAGCAACACTTCTTGTACAGGGAAAAGAAATTCCATTTCCAGTCATGTCCAAGGCAATTCCAACTTTATTCAGGCATAATGTTTAAAATACAGGTGCGTTATTGGCCAACGCGTTTCAAACGGTAACTCCGTTCTTAGTCATGGCTAACATAAGATTAAATACTGTGGATATTTAAGAACAAACACATGAGAAAAGACACTCCCCAAATTGATGACATAGCTGTTCGTTGCTTCTGGAATCCTCGGAGCATATAGACAACGGGGAGTCGAATGAGTTAGCAAAAAATAGAATTGAACATAAATATTCTGATTTTGTCATATGATTTTGCCATATTACAAAAGCATAACAACAACGTTCCATAACTTTTGATGTTATATAATTTTGAAAAAACATGTAAATATGTAAAATTTGAATTGCTAATATTTATACAAAATATGACAATCTAACACATTGTTTGCATTATTTTGTTCAAACGTTTTTGGAGAATGGTGCCAGCTCATTTCTTTTGACAAGTCAGGGATGCGATAATTGCCAGTGTTAGAAAGAATAGAGTTCACATGACACTTGAGTCACATGACAGAACATGAAATACTCGGAAAGCGGAAACAGTGCTCGAAATCGCCCCAGCATCTCATAAGGTAAGTAGTAAGTCTGTAAAAAATTAAAAACATCCTAAATGGACATTAGAACGAGCTAGCTGCATTGTAAGTAAAAAACACAGGAATTAATCCACATTCTACTATCAAATCCAACAACAACAAACACATTAAAGATAAAAAACCTACATTAGTTCTAAAATATAGTCCACAATTTTGTGAAATTTCCACCATAATCCAGAAACATCTACCACTACTGACCAGTGACCCTATACTAGAAAAAATCCTAACAGATGGATGTAGTATCTAGACGAGGTTTAACTTTGGGTAATTTAATCTCACCTTCTTTGTACCAATCCACACCTCGAAAACATATATGGCTCTCCTACTCAGGTTTTTACAAATGTGGAGCCACACGATGTATTACATGTGGCTATGTACAAAAGAGAACATCATTTTCAAATAGTAGCGGTACCAAGGAGTTCTGCATAAAAAATCATATCAATTGCAACTCTTTTAATGTTATTTATGTCATACATTGTATTGAATGTAACCTAATGTATATTGGTCAGACCTTAAGAAAGCTAAAAATTAAATTTTTAGAACATCTTAATGATATTAGGAATCTTGAAAACCGCAATCTCTCAGGACCATCGAAACACTTTCTGCAGGCCTCCACATCTATGCAATAGAGAAAATTGTCAAACTCCTACAAGGTGGTAATGTAAATGCTCTCCTGCATAATCGGGAGGCCTTCTGGATTTTTACTTTAGATTCATGCCATCCTTCAGGTCTCAGTGCAAAGATGTTGGGGCGATTCCGAGCGCCATTTCCGCTTTCCGAGTATTCCATGTTCTGTCATGTGACTCGAGTGTTATGTGACCTCTATTCTTTCTAACACCGGCAATTATCGCATGCCTGACTTCTCAAAAGAAATGAGCTAGCACCATTCTCCAAAAACGTTTGAACAATATAATGCAAACAATGTGTTAGATTGTCATACTTTGTATAAATATTAGCAATTCAAATTTTACATATTTACATGTTTTTAGTATCCCCCAGTGTTTGTTCAGGATTTTCCTTATTTGGTTGCTCCCTTTATCAAAGGTTGTAAGAAAATTAGCTGAAAATGATTGCGATGTTTCTTTGCTTTTCAATTTAGGTATCAGACAATCTTTTTGTGTACGATTCAGATTCCTGATATATGCTTCGTTTATTATAGGTGTCGGATAATTTTTTTCTTTGAATTTCTCTTTTAGATTTTCCGATTGTTTTGTGTAATCTGCAGTGTGGGTACAATTTTTTCTTATGCGGTGAAACTGGCTGAAAGGAATATTCTTTAGCCATTTTTGATAGTGGCTACTCTTATAATCCAAAAATCCATTACTATCCACTTTTTTGAAATGAGTTCTAGTCGTAATGCTTTCCTTATTGTGAGTAATTTCCAGATCCAGAAAAATTGTAGTGTTTTTATTAAAACTTTCTGTAAATGTGATACCCCATGGATTAGCATTTAGCTGATTTGTAAATGATCTGGCTTCCTCTTCTGTTCCATTCCATACAAGGAACAAATCGTCTATATATCTTTTGTAGTAGACGACGTTCCTTGTCCATTGGGTCGTGCAATAAATATATTGGTCCTCGAACCGCCCCATAAATAAATTTGCATAGCTTGGGGCGGCTCGAGTTCCCATTGCCGTACCGCATTTTTGTAAATAAAGTTGATCTTCAAATTGAAAGTAATTATGTTCGAGTACGAATTTTAAACTTTCCATCAAGAAGTCGACTTGTGCTGGTGGTATATCTTTAGTTTCCCTCAAGTACCAGCGGGATGCTTCCAATCCAAATTCATGTTTTATATTGGAGTAAAGTGATGTAATGTCAAGAGTAAGGAAGCCGTATTCTTCTTTCCATTGGAAGTCTTCTAGATCTGCTATAAGGCTGGTAGAGTCTCGTAGATAGGATGGAAGCTCCTTTACTAGTGGTTGCAGGAATAGATCGATGTAGTGTGACAGATTGCATGTCAATGAATCTATTCCTGAAGTGATGGGGCGTCCTGGTGGATTAATTGCATCCTTATGTACTTTCGGTAGGTGATAAAAGGTAGCCAACGCAGGATGGCTAACTTTCAGGAACTGTTTTTCTTTGGTGTTTAGAAGGTTAATTTTATGTGCTCTATCTATCAAATTTGAGTATTCCTCTATATAGTTTTTTGTAGGGTCTGTTTGTAGTTGTGCATAGTACACCGGGTCGTCTAGGATCCTTAGGGCTTCCGTTACGTATGTTTCCCGATCTTGTACCACTATTCCTCCACCTTTGTCCGCTGATCTTATAACTATATTTGTGTTTTGTTTCAGATTTTTTAGAGCGAGTTCCTCAGCCTTGGTTAGGTTTTTTTTATCATTTTTCTTCTGTAGACTTCGGATCTTTTTAAAGTCTTCCGAAACAAGACTATAGAAAGTATCTATATAGTGACCTCGATGTTGGATTGTTCCCTAAAGGATCTGCAACCCTGATTTTTTCTTGATCTAATTTGCGCCTGTCATCCAGAACTTTAAGCCCTTGCACTGTGGCTAACTCCTTAGATGTGGACGGAAAAAATTGAGCGAGAATTTCAACACAAAGATTGTATCCTATGGGTTTGCACACACCTGTCAACCTGTATATCCTCGTCCTCTGATGAAAGAAGAATGTTATGGTATGATACCCAGGAGACCCCTTCTCCAGGAAACAAACAATAAAAATCCCAGCTGAGTTGCCAAAACTTACCTGAGAAGCCTAAAACTTTGGATTGATTAGCAACCTGATATTTCCACAGTGCCACGCAGACTTGAGCGCTAGGATCTTCGGACACCCGATATTTTTTATAGCAGGATTTTATTTATAAAATCACTACATGCACGTTGGAACATCGTTGCGCCGAGTTCGGGCCGGGACCGACCTTCTTCAGGCAATGTGTATAAAATTACAGAATGTACTGTACATCTCATAGCAAGTTGCCCGGAAATATGGCCCGGGAGCCGCATATGCTTCGCCTTTCAGAGTTTAAACCGGGCCGTATAAAAAAAAGCTCTAAACATCTATTTTAACCAAATAAAAATAATAATACTATCGTTGGTAATTGATACATTAAAAACATTACATCTCCATATGTTAATAAATTAAAATAATTCCATTAAAAAAGTTTTTTTGTTGTTCAGTGTATATCGTGGTATAGGCTGATATATCTTACTATGTAGTTATAGAGTACATAGGAAGTACTTAAAGAGCCTTGTATTACTGCGAGATAACCCCACAATGGTAGTGTATTCAAGGCATCGAGCTCCGGGAGTTTAAGGTCTCATTGGTTTGTAGTCATAGGATATGTGACGCTATGATGGTTCGCGATCGGCTACGGCAACCGAGATGGATCAACAAGCCGATCGCGGCAAAAAGGTGATGTGTTATGCTGGGCTATGTCAGATGACAGGGTTCCATATATCCCCCCAGAGGAGACAATGATGCGATTGAGGTGGTTATTTCCTCTATATGATGGTAAGCTCGTTGTGGTAAGCATAGACGAATCGCTCACTCATTTGACCTAACGGTGAAGGGTCTGAGCTTGAATATCCAATAGGACGCCTCTATTCAGGTATTTTTACTCATTTTTCACGTCGATCGAATTTTTTCCAACGGAGTTACTGAAGGTTCCAAAATTTTTCCCATTTTAGAAGTAAATGTTTCGACGACTCTGTTTAAATCCTTCTTCGTTTTTATGTCTATGGGACCTTCATCGAAGCTATAGTGGCTGAAATAGTGTTCGACAACCCATACTGCAAACCCCAACTACCATTTGAGATATATAACGAAGTCGACGCACATTACATAGATTTTGCTTTATATTAAAGACTTCGACTGTAGTATTCGATGTAAAAGGGTAAGTGATCCCGTCTTGTTTGTCACAGCACATCCATTTTTGTGCTAGACATTTTGTTATGCCGGTGTTATTGTTTTTTAGTGTTTTCTGTTTGAACTTTCCGTAATTTTAAAACGCCTAGATACAGAAGAGACCTCCTGAATTAGATAATAAAGAAACAAATAGGCAACACTCGACTAGATGATGGGACATCAGAGAAAGAAGGGTCTCCTTAAAACTCGAGATCTAATGAGGAAAGAACATACCACAGCCTAGATATCATGTTTCTAGAACTATAGGTGAAAAGGGTGTGCTACCAGGGATAACTATAAGATTCATCGGCATTTCCCGATGATAAATGTATAGAAGAATGGAATGAATACATCCATCATGTTCGGTGGGCCTGCTAAGTCGCATCCTAATACAAGACCCCGGGCTTCCGACCTTCTCCTCCATCAGATTGTCACAAACGGGAGGAAACAATTCTCTCTTTTAATACACATCTGCCTTTAATGTGCTGTGACATAATTCAAGACGGGATCACTACCTTTTCATCGAATACTACAGGAGAAGTCTTTAATATAAAGCAAAATCTATCATGTGCCTCCGACTTCGTTATATATCTCATAAATTGTAGTTGTGGTTTGCAGTATGTGGGGCGCACCGTTCAGACACTTAGAGTTCGGATGAACGGTCATAGACATAAAACGAAAATAGGATATTTAAAACAGAGTCTGTCGAAACATTTACTTCTAGAACATGAGAAAAATTTCGGAACCATTACAGTAACCCCGATTGAACAAATTTCGATCGACGTGAAAAATAGAGTAAAAACCCTAAATAGGAGAGAGTCCTATTGGATATTCAAGCTCAGCACTCTTCCTGCAGACCTTCAGCCAACAAAAGCATAAACCCCGTAGATCGAAATGAGGTTGATGAATTCGCGAGGTGTCGAATTCAGCTTACAACGTGAGCTCTTACCATCATTTAAGGGAAATGACCAACACCTCCTCAGCATCATTGTCCATCCGCTGGGGATATATGGAGAACCCCTGTGCCACTCTGATTCACTTAGCCCAGCATAAACACTGGCATCAGCCTTTTTGCACGCGCTCGGACTTTTGATCCAATCTCGGCTTCGTATCCGACGCGAAAGCCCATCGATAGCTGTCACATATCCTCTATGACTACAACAAATGCGACTACTAAACTCCCGAGGCATAAGAATTCATCACTTGAATATGACACTACCTTTATGGGGTTATCATCTCCAATTCATACACGGCCACTTTAAGGATAATAGATTCCCCAATATAGACTCTATACTCAATGGTTCCGATACTCGCCTAGTCACACCGATATACACGGAACAACCAAAAAACATTTTTTGGAATGATTTATAATTTGATTACATATGGAGATCGTGTAATGGTTTTATAATGTTTATCATATACAAACAAAGATAAGTATAAATTTATGTTTTCAATATTGAGTACAAAATAAGAATGTTACAGAGAGCTTTTATTACATTTACCAGACAGGCTCGCAACCCCCAAGGTTTAAACACTAACCGGAAGCATATGCGGCTACCAGAGAATCCCATAATTTCGCAACACACACTGTTTCGTAGACATATAGTAACAGTAAATTAAATGTAATATTTATACCCATTCCTAAAATAAGGCGCCGGATACCAGGAACCGTAAAGCAGAAAAAACCGTGGAAAGACGGTCGACAACAAGTGCAAACATTGCATTTCATTTATTTTATATAATAGAATACCATGCTATATCAAATAGTCGGAGTGTCCAGAAAGATCACTATGAGAGCGGCTCGAAAGTCACGGGCCAGTGCACATGTGGAAATTAATCCCGTTCCTATCTCACGCATCCAAAAATTTTTAGAGCTTTCATCAGGTAAGTATATTGGCCAAAACATCAACAGCAACTCCAAGCCTGAGGCTATTTGGTATTAAAATTCTGATGCTAAAGAAGAATGGTAGTCATTTACACATTATCCTGCCTGGTAATCACCCACCTAACCGATACAGTCTCTTAAAACAAAAAAAAACACCACACAGAAAACAAAGCAACTCTATCACATTCAGTTCAAGGCCGCAATGGATAGTACATGAGAGTAGTGACACTAAAGTATATGCACCCCGAGAGACATACCAGTACATAGTGGTGTTTAAATCAGAAGACAAGTCTCGTCACATTTTATCTTTTCCGTATCCAGACATCTAAGGGAAGGGTTCAGACCAACAGTGACAACACATGCGAAGGGACAGATTTATAAAATTATCATATATAACTGGAATGCACAGTTAAGCAGCAAAATAATACAAGAAAACTTCAGAGATGACAGAATGATCGTTAGTAGGAGAAAAAGGACAAGCAAGTCACATGAGTTTTATCAAAACAACAGATGCCAATAGAATCACGTTTTTTTTGTTTGCTCCAGACAACTCCCCATTTGTTATATTTCGGAATGTGAAATTACATCGAATACCAAGTGTGGCATCTTTCGAACAAAGTACAGTTTATGTGGGGTGTCCCCGAATAGAAGGACAAAATTAAATAAATGGATAATAATACAAGCGCGAACGATATTTCTGATTGTAAAAAAATCATTGTTTGGAAAAACTTAGTATAATCTGTACAGAATATGCAGGAGGGGGAGGAAGGGCTGCCAATACTTTTGGCCACGCACTTGAAAGTGAACGGTACAAACAAAAGAACCCCACGAACACATACTGATTAAGCGTTAATAATATAATATGTTTTGCTTCTCAGAAAGGCACGAAAGGCGGAAGGCCAAAGGGTCCGTATGTTTCGAAGAAAAGAAGAGAAGAGTCCCATAAAATAGTTTCCATGATACAACAACAGAAGCTCATCCAAACTCTACGTGAAATTGACGCTGAAATTTTCTTGGACTACGAATCGATTCTGGAGTTTCGTGGAATCATTATCGTCATAGTCAATAACATTTCTATTATAAACTGCGGAGCCCACTATACCTGTCCGTAAGACTGTACGCGTTCGCGATCTCTGGTCCTCAAAAAAGCAAATATTGCCAGATTAAAAACCGTCAAATTGATTATTAATCCCCCGGAATGACTTGCTCTTGTGCATAACCGCTTGCAAACCTCTAAACTATCCTACATACACTCACCAAGAGCCACGAAGTAATTATTAGGTAGCAGCTATGCTAGTTAACGGGGTTGGAGAACCGACACCTCTATTGCCTTCAGAACTAGCTGCCATCAATCAAACAAGCGATGCAAGTGGAACAGGCATTCCTCAGAAAGGCATTTGGGTCACTCATAGATGACTGATGGCACAATCACACAAAGTTGTCGCAGATTTGTCGCCAGCAGCAGGTCCATGAGCATGCGAATCTACGCACGTTCCAAACTCCAAAGACCGAACATGTGCACCAGAGAACAATAATAAATAAGAACACAAGATTCACGGCTATAGAAAAAAACTAATAACACCAGAAAAGATGGACCTAGTTGGATTGAGATATGGTGACTTTTGGCGGCCATATTGGAGGAGTACAGTGAAACTCAAATTGGTCAATTGATTTTTTCCGTGAAGAAAAGAGAACCCAGTCAAGAGATGATTCCAGCCTTTAATGGACATGGCATGTGACAGTTATATTACAAACAACCAAAACCGAGAAAACCTGTGCTGAAAATGGTACCAGATTGATATGCAACGTGGGTTTAACATTAGGTGGTCATAAAGGAGAGGGCGGTGTGGACATGGTCTCACTGCACGAATGACGTCAGAGGTAATGCATGTGGCATTGAAAAGATGGCAACGACGAATGCTAGCAAAAGTAATTAGTGTAACCCAAGGGCCCGAAGAGGTGCAACAAACAAAAAAGAAAATATCTCCCGCCCAGCAAGCTAAACGAAGATAGAAAAAGATAAAAATAACAAGAAAAAGAGATAGAGAAAAAAAACGACAGAAAGACGATGCCCACTCGAAAATCTCTAAGATAACAATACGACCCTTTAACCAACCCAACCAAAAGCAAACCAAAGCCACCAATCCTTGGATAACCGTTATATAAGGACACCAACCAAGGTCAGGAATGACTACCAATCGCTTTGCCCATCAATGATTTTTATCACTGAAAATCCAAATTCGAACCCATCCAAACCATCCGAAATAATGAAGCGCAGCAGAAATAATCGAGACTCATCGACCAAGAAAGGCAGAGAGGCAAGGCAAAAAAAAACAACGGAAATTTTTATATTTATATCCACATCATTCTACTGTCCAAAAACTATTCGATAGAAGCTTGTGCAAATTTAATAGCCCTACAGTTTACCAGTTCTTACTGAACGAGAGTGGCAACACCCCGATGATGGTCTTGAGACCTTTGCTGTACTGCTCAGTAGAAGCCAACACATCTGCCTGTCAAGAAGTTCGAGACATACTGTGCATAATCAGATATGCTCTTACTTGAATTCTTACTTCTGCCTACCTGGTTGTGAAACGGGGTGGGAGCTATTGCGTCACTGTTTCTTTCTATCATCTAGCAAGAGAACCAGAAGAGGTCGGAGCCATAGGCTCCTCTTACCATCTGCATCAAACAGAGACTTTCTTCCATCCACATGCCAAGAACACTGGGGCCGCAGTCGACAGCTGGGATGTTTATTATTATTTTCTTTTATCGGGAAAAAAAAATGTCACCCAATATCTCCACTGTAAACCACTAAGATGAAATGGTTTGTTGCAACCGAGAGTGCGTGGGAAATCCAGGTAGAATAAAATATAGTAATCAGCAGCATTTTCTGAAAGAGTATCTCATAGTGCGGCAACAAAACGAACACACGCCAACCTGCTGCTCAACAAACAAACCCATGGGCCACGTATCAAAGGCACGTACAAATCAACCCCAATATCTGTCTGCTTCTTTACGTATTTCTTCCATGTTTCTTCCATCCCCAAAAAAAAGAGAAACTGGATTAACCTGCTCACGTGGTATGGGAACCTGGCAGGAAAAATTGTCTTGACGCATAGTCTACAATGCCAGTCTCCAATGGCACTGAGTTACCCATAAAGGCCGAATGTGATTAGGCTAAGATAACTGAGCACAAGAAAAACATTTCTGGGCCCTGCAGGTGATACACATAATAAGTTGGGACCGGTGAGTGTACATCAGATCGTGATCGTATGGCTGGAGCTAAGAATCTATTGAAACTGTCATTGGGTACTTATTTTCTGTCCATAAAAATGTGCCATACTTGGCTGCCTCAGCACAAAGTTTTTTTAACCATAAAGTTGTCAAGTAAAAATAAAACCAAACAGCAACACGAATTAAATTAAACAACATTTAAGGCTGGTGATCTCCGACCAACCTGGAGCATGCTCCTGTGGCTCAATCTAGTCTTAGATTAGAAACCATCCCCACGCGTTCTTAAACAAACCGTACTTCCAGAACGATAGTGTGTAACATCTCTAATTTAGGACTACTCTATTATGCTTTATACTATTTATTCGGAAGTTTATAGTATGATGATCTGAGATGCAGTCAGGAGTCATTGTACTTCCCCACCACAAAATTCTAGGGTAAAAGTACATATGCAGGATAGAAAAACGATTGCATCATGAAAACCTTTATGTCTTCATTAAGATTAAATAGACTAAAGACCAAAAAGAAGTCAAATATATCCTCTGATGGACGTTACACGCTTTGATTGAATAGGACATTGGGATAAATATGGCTTTAATAGAACCGTAATAACTAGTAAGTGATAACACATATTTAATAGTTTAATGCCAATGGACATGTCAAAACAACAAAAATCAACCAGGATCCAAAACTGGACCACGATGAGATTTATAGTCTTAAGTCCTAATCCATAGATATAAAGTACGACTGAACGTCCTCTCATCAGGTACTAACTGTACATGTTCAGCAGTAACGCCCAGGAATTTTTCCCGGACTAGAGGAGCCAACGCTTATCAATGGAGGCCATTAGATTTCACTTGGATGATAATCCAAAGAGATGCGCCTTGATCACGTCCAGGATGCCAACCCCTCATATATGAGGCCGAAGTGGAACCCTAGACAACAGACCGGAGACACAGCACATCTCCCAGCGGAAACTGCAGAAACAGACGCGGCACCGAACCAACTTCTTCCGCGGGATCATCAGATTCCCCCAGCTGGAAAGTATCTGCTGTCTCGGTAGAGCGGGGACCTATGTAAGCTACTTCTATTCTTCAACCTCAGCCCCCTACACACTTCAACCCACACCCACCTGAAAATCCGCAAGAAAACGCTCCTAGAAACATCGACCCTTACACCAAACACTTCCCCAGCGTATCCGGCGTGTCGTACTCGGGCGTCGCGCTCCAAAGGTCGGGTCTAAAACCGCTCGCGCCCACCATGAACTCCTACCACTCCTCCGCCCCCACCTCATGCACCCAGATGCCAGCCCATCCCCTCCAACGCACGCTGAAGCGCCGTATAATTATATTCCGTGAGCAGAGGCGATGACGGCCATGTAAGATAAATTAGGGCATTATCTGTAACACATATCATACAGGCCATCGTGGACTGTATGCGCCTCTATTCTGATACCCGAAATGGCCCCGGAAATTACGGTAAAGTACAAAAACATATTCCAAAATACATATTTTGCAATGCTTGTTCTTCCAATTTCCCTCTGTGGAAAACATTTTATTTTTAAGGTATGTAATCACTTTATATATTTTCATCACTAAATAAGGTAAAATAATTAGGATAGTTTGTTATATAGCTATTTCCAACAGAAATTTACATACGCAAGCGGCTTTATACTAACATGGTAAAAGGGCTGAGTGGTCCAAATATTTAACGCAAACATAAATAATTCCAAAGACATAGATGTGTTTGTAGGTACGATGTAAAGTTAGTGCAAATTATATTCTATTATTTCCTATTATTTCTTTAATTTTTTTTTTTTTTATATCTATTTTTTTTCTTTTTATTTCATGTGTTATTTTTTCATAATTTAATTTATTGTGATCTTTTTTTTTTTTTTTCATGCCTCCTTTTTTATGAATTTTTTCTTATTGTATATAGATTATAATTTTATTTTTTTTTCTTTAATTTATATTTTAGTCTTATTTATTATTTCACCTGTACACAGTAGATCACTACCATCCACAACGCAAATTTTCTTGAGCCGAAGACACTCAAACACCAAAAGCGATCAAAATATGCCCAGAAACTTCATCAACCACTAGTCAATCCGCCCATAGCCCTCATGCCTTAATCCCTCAATTCCAACAAAAGAAGAAAAAGCAACAGAGAAAATAAACGAAAGAAAAACAAAACTTATATTACTAAGAACTAACATCAAAAAATAACTCATGAAATAAATCAAGTATATTATACAACCGCACTCTGGCAACCAACTTCAGATTACATTCATTTCCTCGACAAAGTGTCAGCTGGTTTCGTGGATTCTTGCCATGAGGAGAGTACCAAGCACACGCAACATTTAAATGTGTCGTCTTGTGAGAAAACAATGCTACAAATCCTTGAGATCTGATGGTCAGAATTATTTCTTTTAAATTACCAAAAAACAACTGCAGCCCAAAAAATTGTAAAAAGGAATTTAACTCAACAACAACACAACCGCAATATCCCTAGAATAAGGTTGGTATTGCACCAAACAGCCCATACACCCATAAGACGAAACCATGAACCGTTATTTAGAAACCTAATGTGAAGGTGTTCTTCACTTCAAATTTTTTTGGACCCCTCAGTGGAAGGATTCCTTTAAATAGCACCTGGCACTAATAAACACTAAAAACAGAGATTGCCTACATAGTCAGCGACCCAAAGGACATGAAACAATAAAGGATGACAAAAGATTTTAATTTTTTTTGCATTAATTTATATCACATAAACTTCGTTTATGATATGCTAGAGGTGGTACATTATAAATCATGGTCTTCTTTCTAATTCCATTAAAAAAAAAACTTGTGTAAGAGAAGCCATGAACTCACAATCACAATGCTAGCAAAACGACGGGCAACGGACACTCCAAACGACTTCCATTTTCCACCACTCAAAGTGTTTGAAAAGGTTCACTCATATAAGGCAATGAAACGCCTGTATAGAAATGCAAAAACGCTAAGCCACAGCACTGGCCTTAGAAGCACAAAGAGGCACTGGCCAACTGTATACATTAAGTAGACAGAAGGCCCGTGAGGTATCGGCGGCGATAACCGTGGTTGGGCCGATTAATCATTCAAATCATACAACTGGGCACAACCAGAGCGAAAGATGAATGAAACTATAGAAATTTCTAGTTTTTGTTTTGTATTTTTTGTTGTAATTGAATTTTGGTTACTACGAGCTTTCTAGTTTACTAGGGTAGATGGGCACGTCCCGAAATCAAATAAAAAATATTATTTTGTGATAAAAAGCTCTGCAAGACAAATTTCTTTTGACCGTGGTGGGGAAATTTACAATTCCCAGCATTGCTACGATATTGTATATGGGTCAGAATAAATCACATGTGGGGTGTGTATGACGTGAACTGACCCTCCTTACTATATACAATTATGCATGAGTTTAGAGTGAGGAATTTATGATGATTATCGCGCCTGTAATTTTTTATGATGAATTTAATTGTTGATGTTTTTTTGTTTTTGAATTGTCATTCTAGAGTCAACATCTTCAAAGTTCAGGAGGGGTTGTATTATAGTATCTCCCAAATTTTGGTACAGTATCATAGTGGAAAATCATTGAAATTTGTCAATGATTAAATTTTTCATTGTATCTGCATGGACTTTGCTGCATCAGAGAAGATTGCATGAAAAGTGGTTGTAATTGTAATCACAAGTTAAAAAATAACCCGTTATTTTCTATACAAACATGGTTGGCTGGGTTTTCTGAAAGTAATTATTTGACAGACGACCTTTTATCTAGATTTTGTGTTATAATTGTTTAAATATTTGTGGATTGCAACCACAACTTTGTGCAATGAATTTTTGTGTTTATTCTAGCATCTTTTAGGATCTGTACATTATGTGTTGAGATGGTGTGTCTAGGTGGGTTTTGTAAATCGATGCTGTCTCTTTTTATATTCACCAGAGCCCTTTGAGGCAAACCTCTAGACTTGCCTTCTGGGGGTGAGTCTTTGTTTTAAAATATTTGTTGTAAAGTACCCAAGAGAGTATGCACTGAGAAAGCTGTATGTGGTGTGCTTGACGTTACATACAGCGTACAGAGATAACTGGGATTGCAGCTGAGTTATATCGTCTCCGATGCAAATCCCCCATCGCAAACCCAGACACAGGTTCCCTCCAGATTTTCAGTAGCCGGCATGCTGCCGTGCCGCAGACAGAGGCACCATTCCCGAGCACAGCGAGACTAGAGCTGATCACTGAAAGGGATCAAATGAATTTGCCCCCAGTCTGACAGAGCGCCAGTCAATCTGGCAATATACAGCCCCGTGGAATCACACCAAGATTTAAAGTTCGGGTCAAACTCCGTTTTCTAATAAAACAAAACCGTCATCCAGGTTGGGTCGGTTTTGGGGATTACAACGTTACATCTGTTTACGTGCTGTAATGATGCAGAATTGGGGACGGGTTGAGTAGAAACTCTCTAGATAATTGGTGTCCAGAGTTGGGAGATCTATGTCAGGTGTCACTGATGTGATGAGATCATGTTTGCATTCAGGGAACTTAGGGATGGGGGATCTTCTTAAACACATGTCATTTGATTACAGAGAGACACAGCAAGGGAGGGAGGAAGGGGGAGCTACAACCTAAAACTCCGGGTTTAAGGACCGGGAACACCCCCAGCCCAGTGACCGCAGATCCCATCGCTCGAGGAAACACGAGAGTAACGCCCACCTCACCCTAGGCGATGACCATGCAGATCAAGCAATGTATGATCAGATCACCAGAACACTTATTGAGCAGCGCACGGAGAAATCGGTGTCTTAATTTGAAGGGGGTTGTGAAGGGGGCTCTCATTAGGTCACCACAACTATGAGTTTGATCCATCTTCACCGGTGAAAGGAGCTACATATTTTCGCCACGGAACTCTAGAAGATGAGCAATAATTCTTCAAAATTAATGATAGCAGGGAGACGATGTCAGGCACATTGGAGCTGTAGATTCCAGTGAAATATGCAGTTATTGAGATATCCTGGAGCAAAAGAGCGCTGTCATGGGTGGACTGGCGGTGAAGCGTCCAGCATGATTAGGGAGGAGAGAGACCCTCTTACAGATGCTTAATAAGCCACAGTGAAAAGCCAACAAAACACACCACAAAGACGCCCCATGAAAGCAGACACACGACACACATTAAAGTGAGTCTTTTTAATTGCATTACTAAGGTTACTACTATTCAGTCGACATTACAGAACAGGAATACCAATTAATGGCTTTGCAGCTTTATCACAAATTATACTCATGATGAGGAGGGAACGCGATGCCTCTAAGTGCTAGAAAAAGAACAAGGATCTGATTATGTCAAAATATCAAATATCCAAACACGAGATAACTAGGCGAGGGAAGTAACAGGAGCTAGTGGTTACGGCAAATCGGAGTGATTTGTTACATGTGTGGACGATCTTACATGATCGCCCATGTTACCAAAGGTCCCTTTAGCTATAATCCGTATTGGAGCAGCATGTGTAAACGAAGAAACTGGAGGCTGTTGTTTCAGATGACACCACTGTAAGAGACCTGCTATGATTGGATAAGAGAAGGACAAAATTCGGTACGCAACCCAAGTTTTACCCCAGTATTTGGCAACCTTCTATGGGACTGCCCCGCGATCCATAAAGAAGAAACGCTCTGCCTCTAGGAGGTAGTGAAAGGCCCTATGTTTCGGGTATCTAACAACAACCTGACGGAGAATCAAATACAATGCAATACGACCATGGACAAGTACTATGACACGTGATTGTGAACGGGCTGCCCAAGATAGGTTCCTGACACACAGTACAACCAACCGATGGCTGAAAACATCTAGAAGGTAACAATCCCTGGAACCAGGAGACCAATACTCAGTCACCGACCTGGAGACAAATCGTGTGAGGAGTCAAAATTGTAGGGGATCCTCCGATACCGTACCCCATGACATCAGAAACTTTGGTCAAAGAAGCTGTACCAAATTCCCTAGTTTACACGATGCGGGAGTCCAAGACATGAATCATAATGATGACCGGATCCTGCGACTCTAATGACACCATTTAGTTTGTGGCGAAGAACTCTTCTTCAACGTTCTATGGCCACAAAAAAGAATCTCGCCACCAGAACCCCAAAACAGCGCGGAAGCAACCGAGTGTACAGCTCATGGGCGGCCCCAGTACCCCCTACCGTATGCAAAACCTGTACCTTGGTTGGGGACAACTGGTCTCCGCGGACGAAACGTCTCCTAGCTGTCTACATCAGCATTTGCTTTGTGGCTAAATATATCATCGACAGAGTGTCCGCGGAGCTATGTGGGCATCCGTCGTGCAGGATTGTCCAATGATTTATTGGTTGGAAGCCTAAACTGTGAACAGAGCGGGGGCTATCAAAATTCCAACCAGAGCGAGATCAATCAGACAATCCCTTACATTTTTGGATCTGCAGTACCAATGTCACCTTGATAAGACGGCTCGCTATCGACTTCGCACGAAAATGTTCACAGAAAAGATACGGCAATGCGACGACAAATCTTTTGAGTGGAAGAGACTGGTCATCCACTACCACCCAGAACCCCCTTAAGCGTGGAATACAGCCGAGGCCAATTATCAAGATCAGTCTAGCAGTGCTACGCCGGAAATTGGCAAAATGACAAGCAGGTCATCTCCTCTCTCTGATTTCCACTGTACACAGAGCCAATAAATGAAGCCATCAGAATTGTGAACGGGAAAGGACGAGAATCGACAAAGAAAGAGAGCTCATCACCCAAACAGGTAATCACACATAAAGGCTCAAACTCAGGCCAAAGACGACAAACATGTGGAGGGCTTCCACAGTTCTGATATCACGCATAGGCTCAAGATATAACCACAAGGAACCAGCACAACACGAAGCCAAAGGCAGCCAAGCGGCGTCACGTAGACTAGGTAGGGACTTTTGACGTAGCACCAGACGGTGCTAGTTAACGTATACTGGGACGATTATTTGCGGCATCCTTCAACCGTGCGGGCAAAAGATCCAGAAAAAGCAATAGTTGCCAGGAAATGCGCACTGTTACTATGTTCATGATGAGTAAAAAACCTAAAAGGATACGGTTGGTCCATCCACAGGTTTCCCTGGAACCCAACCACCCAATCGGCCCCAGACATGGGAACTGTTCAGCTGTGGTAGCGCTAGCGTGCAGAAGGCCTAGCCCGTAACATTACCAAGGGGGAAGTACCACCTTCAAAGGGTCACAGCACAGAGTATGAACAGGTACTATGACATCGGGTGACCAAGTGTTACCCAAATGTTCGAACAGTGCGGGGTCTACTGTTATCTGCTTGAACTGTAGCCGGTCACCCTGAACGATGTGGGCGAAAAAGTGCACTTATGCGCCCCCTCAAAATCGCAATGACAGAGAACATATCAGGTAATAGTAAAAAAGAAAACCAGGATACCCCTATCGCCAAACATTTCAGGGAACAACGATAATCGGTGACTATAACCTGGCGCGTTTCCGCCATGCATGGAATGGGGTTAGTGCCAAGACCATAACGGGAGGTTAATTGGGGAAAAAAAAAAGGAGCGGGGATAAGGAGTCCGGAAATAAGGGGAACAAGTCTCTGATTTTAACGCAAGGAGCCCATGGATCATATCAAAGATGGACCTGTGTAATCACCGAAGAGGTCTATTGATGTCCTCGGATCTTCGCATTGCCGTTATTTATTGATAAATGAATATATAGAACACAAATAGCGACGCCCTCTTTAATTGAGTTTTTTGCTCACCCTCTGTTTTTAATTTTGTTGGGTTCTGTTTAATATGTAATGGTTATATATAACAAAATTTTCTTTGCTGTCTGTCTGCCCAGGGGCAGGAACCCATGACAAGTGCCTTTATTTTAATGATCCCTATTTACTTACTACAGTATGATCCCACTTTATGTTCCATGGCACTGGCCATTATCTGTGACACTATTCCCAGCTCCTGCCCTATTTTCCGCGGCTTAGGCCGACACCCTTCTCAGTCTCCCCGCCTTGTGCTATCAGGGGAGGACCATGGCTTCTATGGGGCATTTCATATCCACCAAGGTTCGAGGGATGGGCTGATGTGTACGGTTCTTTTTGACACTCGTTGGAGCCTAGCTTCCGTTTCTTTTTGGAGGTGTGGTGACCTCATAGTGGACCAGCTTTGGGATTGGACTGCTCCGTCTCCATTGCTGGAGACCAACGGGAGCAAACTCCACACACCCAGTCTTTTGCAAAGATGCGTCCGGCCGGATCTGGTACGCCCGTTCCTCGCTCTGACTGGCCTTTGCCCATCAATACCCCCCCCTCCTAACCCACCCCCACAAGACTGCAAGAGACAAACAGAGATAGCCGAAATATACCCAACCCCCTAAACAGGATACCACCACACACCCCCCTACCCCCCCCCTTTAATCCAGCACTTTTGGGGACCGTGTCGGACTGTCCCGTCACTTGTGGTGATCTATCGTGTCTGTCTCACGGGTTGCGAGGTTGAATAGGCTGTACGTCACTGGAGCTCAGACTGCGTCGGTCCATGCATGGACTCTGAGACTCCGTCACTCCTCTGACGCCTGTCGTTTGACACGACGATGGTTATACCAATTGTGACGGGTTACTACTGGCTCGATCGTATGAATCACCTGACCGTAAGTGCACATGACTAGGTCGGCCCTGATCACTGAACCGGAGACCCTGTGACCCAGGAGTGCAAGTGGGGGGCGGAACCTGTATTCTGGTTACCGGCGGCCACCGCGCCATAAATCATCTTGATGGGCGGCGGTTCTTTCTCTCCCGACTCCAGGTGTTCTAGCGAGGGTGAGACCTTGTGGTCCCCGAACAATGCCCAAGATGAGTGAGACCATACAGGGTTTGGTCTGGGACATACACTTGGGTTGTTGTCTGGTCATTGCAGGCACGTCCCTAATGGAGGGGAATATCAACAATAAATTACCGATGTTGTAATTTCCTTACGTACGATATAACATTTTCCTTCCACGCTCCGCAAGCTGCTATCAGGCGACAAGCCGTGAGACCACGTCCAGAGCTCTGAACTTACATAATCTGAAATGCTCATGATGTGTGTGACCCCTAGATGATAGGTCACTGAGAAACGCGTGGGATCGTATACAAGAGTGAACATGGTCGTTGTTTTGGGTATCGGAAGTAACGGTAGACATAAATACACTTAGACTAGTTGGCTGCCTGCCATAATCAGGGGAGGGGGGGCATAGCCGAGGGGTGGGAGCTGTATAGTGGTAGTATTCGGTAGCTCTATGGATCCTGGCTCTATGTGCAGACACCAAACGCTGACAACGTGTGCTAGAATCTGGGCCCTTAGGGACGTGGCTAAGGATTTTATTCAGGTGACCCTGATTGTAGCGTAAGAGATACGTTTTTTATATTGTTTGTTATAATATCCTTTCCACGCAATATGGTGGAAGAAAAGACACAGTAAATTAATTTAAGTTTGAGGGGTACCGAGAATTAGAAAGGGTCGACATGAGTAATTAGAAATAAAAGGGAACTGGGTGAAGACAGTAAAACAAAATGATGTGAGTATTAAGTTATCACGAGGCAGTCCGCCCCTCAGATGAGCAGTGAAAACCCTGTAATGAGGGGTTGAGTATTGTTTAGATTTTGGATATGTTAAAAGCTGCGCTCTGTGTCAAACAAGTCCACATCCGATTGTCCATGTAAACCGCGCCGGGGTGTGAGCCAGTGTGGAAGAATGGTGTGTGAAGTGATCAACAAAGGTGACAACAAGGATGGTGGTGCTAGTAGTGGGTTAAGGTTAATCAAATCTAAGAACATGGAAGAATGCGGATGATGAAAAATTCCGGCAGCCAGTGCAGAATCCAACCGAACTAAGGCAACCCCAAGGGAGCACAATTATAGCCGTATACTGCTTAGCGTGAGGGCACAAAAAAGGCGAACACTCAAACAGAGCACAACCACTGGCCGAATCAACAGCTGACAAATAAAAAAGGGAGGGTCAGCACATTTGCCAAACCAAACTTGACTAACAGCGTCTTGCAAATCCTGCTGCACATACAGTCCCAGTGTGGATCCAACCACAAATTTAAAAGTATCGGGGTCCACTCTTTATCACTTAAGAAAAAAACCAAAAATATGGACTTCTCAAAATAAGTTGGGTTGTGCTATCATATAGAGTGATTATTAACACGAATTTAATAGTGGGAAGGGTACAGTTATTATTCACTTGGATGAGTTACAGGGATAGATTTGTTGTACAATTGAAACAGTAGATGCAGTATAGTGTGTATCCGATAACACACCGCGCATATCTGCATAAAACTTTATTAAACATGGTGGGATGATGGGGGACGAGTTGATATGTATAGCGGGGATGGTGGGAGTAAGGCACAATTGGTACTAAAGCAAAACGACTTTTAAATTTATAAGTGGTGGTGTTGTTTTTCGGATACCTGCACAGCAACAAGAGAAGCATCAGTTTGGAAATTGGCAATGGGACATGGCAAATAACAAGACACGAATGGCATGGGAGAAGTAAGAAAAAAGGGGACACAACTGAGGAAATCAAATAGGCCGTGAGCGGGAATGCGGTGCGCGTAGTGAAACGGCTAAAATGCAGGTATTGAAAAGGGGGGTGGCAAAAGGACGGCGTTGGGTCTCAAAGAAAAAAGGAGGTGCGAGGGGACGGGGGTGTGGGTATCTCCGTGAGGCATGAATGCATTAGCAGGTGTCACGATTGTAACAATGATCAAAGGTTACAAAAGGTCAGCGCCAAGAACGCACAGACCCTAAATGCTCTCCAATTCCCAGAGAATGTTAGTGCCTAGGCAGTGATAAATGGGTTAAAAAATCATCAGTTATATGGTCAGGCTTCATTGAAAATAACTGAAATTCTTTACACATATGAAAGGCCATGACTGGGGATACATATTGATGTGATAAATTGAGCACACGAATCACCCGGTAGGTCCCTTAGGGGTCCACATATCTTCCCAACCATGTTTTTATTCAGAATTTACAATTTAACTACGTCCTAAAAAGCAGTATAATTAGTTGTCATTAGTTATTGTTCGATCTAATTATTAGATATATTTCGGGTAGTTCTACTTGTTTTTTTCTCTGACTAAGAGCAATGAATGAAGGTGGAAATTAAAAAGTGAAGATGGAACAGATCAAAGAATGCAGACAAGAGGAAATCTTGATGGAGACTCTGATTTAAGGAAAGGCATACTTATTGATTCGAACATTATGAGCCAAAAATCGGGAACTGTTGGTGAAAATGGCGATAGTGAGCTACACACATGACCAGAAGCAATAGCTTGTTCACTCCGACAGCTGGTGAGTTTTGCGTGAAAGAAACATTCAGTAGATATCAACAATAAATTCAATGCGGATAGATGGAATGAGGCTCTGGAAGATTGTCTCTCCTTGCCTGGATGTTAGGTAGCGCTTCTCCCTCTTAAAGCACATGTTTCAAGGAGAAATGGTGTATTTCACGCTGACTGGTGTTGTGCCTAACAGGCCTAGATGATAAATCAATAGGCCACTGGGCGCTAAATCCCCCCAGCAGTAATGTGTATAAAAAGTCACAGCTTGCATTAGTCCAAAAAGAAGTATGCGCAATGGACCTAATCGATCACATCGGTAAGTTGATGTAACAGTGTCAGAAGTACAAAGGACAGCAGCCAAAACACACCACGCAGGCAATTGCACACAGAGGTCTATGCAATTGTTAGGAAACAAGATATGTTGTCTGCAAGCATCCAATCCAAGGTATAGGGTTGATCAGGGGGTCAGAGGTCATGTAATGTGCAGTCAACTCAAATGGTAAGATTTCCTGTTAAGCTCTTCTAATGCTAATGCTTCCTAACAAGTAGAATTCTAGTCTTGACATTCAATAACATCTCACTTCGACCCATAAGTCCTAGTCATAGAGCAGTCTAGTTACTTTTTTTTTTTTTGCTTACATAGAGTGGAGTAAAGACTGGATAGTCCTGTTCATTAGGGCTTACATACATATCATAACACTATTGCATAATACTATATAGAGGTTCTCAAATAGAGGATAGATATCGGTTGAGTCTGTAACTTTAAATTAGAATCTGTCCGACGACGTCCTGATCCCTGAGATTTCTCAGAAGACATATTGAACTGCGTCTGAGCTATAGTTGGAGGAATTCCCCGCTAGAGCGTGGAGCAAAGACAGCATCCAGGCTAATGACTTAAACCAACTTGTGTGGGTACTAGGAGGACCAGAAACCTACTAGGTATAGGTAATATCAGTTGTGATTGTAAAAAATCCACACCTGACGAAACAAATTTGTGCATACAATCATCAGATCTGATGTTGGCGTATATTCTAGGTAGTGGGATCATTTAACAGATAGTTCTTTGTACTTATTTGATTGCCTATATATTCCTTGGTAGTATAACAACATTCAATGTGAATTAAGCGGTAACGTGCCAATAGTCCTTAGATACATGGAAATAAAGGAAATGAATAATACCTCAGCCTGCTCCCGATCACCTCCATTATTTATGTACTCTTTCTTGCTATAAGTACGCTCATTATCTATTTGCTGTTAAATAGCGGAACTGGGATATGAGGAGAACCTATCTCCCGAAGTTTCAATCACCGAGAAGCTCATTTTCGACCGTAAATTATATTTCAATGTAATGGGTATTCTTTGCCATAGAAGACGCGGAATTCATTAACTACTCGAATGCATAAATGATAGCAGTTCAATGTGTAGTAGGAAACCAATTAAGAAGCATCACATGATTTTTCAAACAGTGCCAATACTTTTGTCCACCCCCTTTTTTATATTTGGTGTGAAATTATATCCAATTTGGCTTTTTGACAATTCTTTTTGTGGGTTTCCAATGAAGACAAATTAAATAAATGTAATAATACCAAAGAATTTCTGATTGCAATCATTTTTTGGAAAAAACTGAGTATTATCTGACAGAATTGCTGGGCTGCCAATACTTTTGGCCACCACTGTGAAAGTGCCCCATTGTGTTATATTCATTTTTGCTTCTAAAAAGGCACTAGGTCTTATTTTCAGGAGATGTCTTAATTTTCCATGAACAAACGAACTCTCAAAACTCTCATGCTGAATTTCTTGTGACTTAATTTCTATTGGAATCAATATCTCATAGCAATAACACTTTCCTTAAATGAGCCCTTCCTGTCCGGGTAGTTGCTCTTGGCGCATTTGCAATTAAACAGTCAATGATTTTATCCCATGACTTTTTGTCATAACCTCTTGCAACATCTAAATAATCTACATACACTCACCGGCCACTTTATTAGGTACACCATGCTAGTAACGGGTTGGACCCCCTTTTGCCTTCAGAACTGCCTCAATTCAACAAGGTGCTGGAAGCATTCCTCAGAGATTTTGGTCCATATTGACATGATGGCATCACACAGTTGTCGCAGATTTGTCGCCTGCACATCCATGATGCGAAATCTCCCGTGCCACACATCCCAAAGATGCTCTATGGATTGAGATCTGGTGACTTTGGAGGCATTGAGTAAAGGAACTCATTGTCAGTTCAGGAAAAACCAGTCTGAGATGATTCCAGCTTTATGACATGGTGCATTACCGCTGAAAGTAGCCATTAGATGTTGGGTAAACTTGTGGTCATTAAAAGAGGGTGGACATGCGTCAGCAACAATACTCAGGTAGGGCTGTGGCTGTGGAAACGATGCCTCAATTGTACCAAGGGGCCAAAGAGGGAAAAAAAGATTCCCCAAAACAATGACACCACCACCACCAGCCTGAACCGTTGATACAAGGCAGGATGGATCCATGCTTTATGTTGTTGACGCCAAAATTCTGACCCTACCATCTGAATGTCGCAGCAGAAATCGGAGACTCATCAGACCAGGCAAAGTTTTTCCAATCTTCTACTGCCCAATTTCGATGAGCTTGTGCCAAATTAGCCTCCTCAGTTTCCTGTTCTTAGCTGAAAGGAGTGTCACCGGTGGTGGTTTTCTTCTGCTGCTTGTAGCCATATGCCTCAAGTTCGAACATACGTGACATCAGAGATGCTCCTTCTGCCTACATTGGTTTGTCAACGGGTGGCGATTGCGTACTGTTTTTTTTGCCTTTCTATCAGCTCAAACCAGTCTGCCCATTCTCTCTGACCTCTGGATCAACAAGGCATTTCCGCCCACAGAAATGGCCGCTCACTGGATGTTTTTCTTTTTAGGACCTTCTCTGTAAACCCTAGAGATGGTTGTGCTGTGTGAATGAAAAATCCCAGTAGATCAGCAGTTTTCTGAAATATCTCAGACCAGCCAATCTGGCAACCAACAAACCATGCCCCGTTTAAAGGCACTCAAAATCCCTTTCTTCCCATACTGATGCTCGGTTGAACTGCAGGGAAATTGTCTTGACCATTGTCTACATGCATACAAAAAACACTAATTATTTTTAAAACTTTAAATGCACTGAGTTACCGCCATTGATTGGTGATTAACGAGCAGTTGGAAGGTGTACTAAAAAGTGGGCCGGTGAGTGTATTATGATGTATGGGGAGCTCTATGACGTTCATGGGTCTTATTTTCAGTCGGAAAAATGTGCCATCTTTGCTGCTAGCAGTTTTTAATATTTGTAAGAAAATAAAAATGAACACCGGAAGTAAAACTTGATTGATCTGGATCCCACAATGAAGCATTTGGGCTTCTAGATTAAATCCCCACCTTCTTCCAGACAGATATTGTAACATCTCTATTTGCTTTATTTATTGAGTTTATATTTATTATCATGATTCAGTCAGGAGAGTATTGATTCCCGATCTGTAATGACAGGGAGGACATTGTAAACCTGTGGTCTCTCATTTAAAAAGGCCAAAGCAATAATCTCTAGGAATTACAGCTTATTATGCTGGGTAGATATGCTTTAAGACCTATAGTACATTTTAATTTTTATGCCATGCTGTCACACGGATTTTCAACTGACCAAAGGGAGTTTATAGTATAGTCCGTCTAGTATAAAGTTCTACTGTACAGTCCTATCTCAGTGCTAATGTACATTTTAGCATTTACCGTATTTCCGAGAATATAAGGCGCCCTAACAAGCCTGGGATTTCCTTGGAAATCCAAGTGCGCCTATAGTGCCGGTGCACCCTATATGAGGGCAGTGGACCCTACCGGAGACAGCAATCTCCAGCGGGAACTGCAGACACGCGGCACGAAACAACTTCGCCGCGTGTGTATGCAGTTCCCGCTGGAGATCTGCTGTCTCCGGTAGCGGGGACTATGTAAGTATTCTAATTTCTTCACCTCCCCCTCACCTTCCCCGCTCACCTTCCCCGCGTTCCGCGTGTCTCTCGGCGTCAGCGTCAAGTGGGTCTCCGCTCCGCCCCCGGACCTCCGCCACGCAGCCCTGCGCCTTATAGTCCGATGCGCCTATATATGGCATTCATTATTCATATATAAGGGCATCGGATGTTGCGCCTTTTATATTCCGGTACCCTAATGGCCGGAAAATACGGTACATAAAAAATATTAAATATTTTTGTGCCTTTTCGTGGAACTTTTTTGTAAAATCTCTTTTGAGATTTTCACTAAATAAGGTAAAATTATTATGATAGTTGTATAGATATTGCACAGAAATTACATACAGCTTCATTTATACATTAAAGGGGTTGTCCATTTTAAACAAACTTCCAAAACAATGGATATTGTTTGTGCGATGTAAAGTATATTTTTCTTTTTTTTTTCCCTTTACATAATATTCCATCTTTCCTCTGGAGCCTAAGACACAACCAAGCGATCAAATATGCCATAACTTTCATCAACCACTAGTTCCACCCATCAGCCCTCATCCTTAATCCACAATCACAGTAAGAAAAGCAAAAGAAAATAAAGAAAGAAAAACAAACTTATTTACTAAGAATAGACTCAAAAATAAATAGTCATTTTATTTACACCTCTTCTTCTTCTTATCCTCTTGTCATCTATGTTTGTGGATCTTGCCAGAGCATTTAATTGTGCTTGGTTTACAATCCTTGATCCTGGTGGTAGATTTCCTTTAACACTGCATCCCAAAAAATTGTAAAAAGGAATGTAACTCAAAAAACACACACGCATTCCTGAATAAAGTTTTTATTTCACACCATCCTCTTATTTAGAAACCTAGTTATGGTGTTCTTACTCAAAATTTTTTTGGAGCTGTGAAGGTTCCGTTATTGCATGCTAATACAATGGCGATATCACACCCATAGAAATAGTGAAATGTCATCTTTTTTTTTTTTATCCACATAAGCTGCGTTGAGGTATATAGAGTACATTCATCAAGGTCGTCTATTGCCAATTAAACTGTTGTTGTAGAAGCCAGTGGATGAAATAATCACAATTGCTAGCAAACGGCCATTTCCACTCAAAAGTGTTGAAAGGAGTCACGCATATAGGACCTGATATAGAAATAAACGCTGCACTGGCCAACTGATACATTAAGAAGCAGGAGCCCTTTGATGTATCCGCGGCGCCGGTTGGGGCGGTTGGGGATTTCATCATACACTGGCACACAAGCATATGATAAAATAATTTTTTATTTTGGTTACTATTGGGTAAGGGAGAGTACAATAATATATTTGTGTAAAGCTCTGCAAAAATTTTTGACCTGTGGATTTAACATTCCCTTAAGCACATATCTGGTGAAATATTTCAACATGTGGTGGTATGTAAGAACTCCTCTACTATATACATGCTATTATAGTGGAAATTTTGAATTGCCATGTAATTTTTGCATTCTATCACTTCTGCAAAGATGCATGAAGGTGGTTGTATTTAGTATTCTGGATTTGTACATATCATAGTGGAAATTTTGAATTGTCATGTAATTTTCATTGTATCACTGTTTGCTGCAAAGTTGCATGAAGGTGGTTGTATTTATCAATTAAACCGTTATTTTCTATACATGGTTGGCTGTGTTTTCTGAAAAGTAAATTATTTTGACAGACTAGCTTTTTACTTTGTGTGTATTATATATTTTTAAAATATTTGTGGATTGCAACCAAATATTGCATGATTTGTTTTAGCATTTTTTAGGTCTGTCAAAATTATTTTGATGTTGTGTGTTGTGGATTTATAAATCTGCTCTCTGTTATGATTCACATCCCTATTTGTATGCAAAACTCGCGGTGGTGGAGTCTTTTTTTAAATTAATTTGTTGAGTCAAATAGTTGATGATGGGGTTGCTTACTGTTAATCAATACTAGAGATAAATGGTTTGCTTTTTAAATTAGTACTCCGAGTTGCATTCCAACGAAACCCAGTGACACATTTCCGTATTTTGATGCCTTGCAGGACACCACTGCCGATCACAGCTGACAGGAAAGGGGCATCAAATTGCCCCATCTGACTAAAAAGCTCTTCAATCTGGCATATATACCGTGGGATTGCACCCAAATTTCAAGTTCGGGTCCACTCTTTTCTAATTAAGACAAAACGACATCTCCAGGTTGCTGTTGGCTTTTGTATTTACAATTAATCTGTTACTTGCTGTATTATGCAGATTTGTTGTTGACTGTTTTATATCTCTAGATATGTGCAGCAGATTTTGGTAATTTCAGTTTCAGGGATTTTATGATGATTTTGTTTTTCATGTGAACATATATGATTAGGGGTATCTACACCCATTGTTCAGTTATTACAGAGATGGCAGAGGGAGCGGGAGGAAGGGAGCTACCCTTTTTTTAGACGGGAACCCCCCCCTTGACAGAGATACCTCCTCAGAGGAACCAAAGGAGTAGCATCCCACTCCGAGGCCGCAGATCATCAATTTATCAGATCACGATTTGAGCAGCACTGAGAGGTGTCTGTTGTGAGGGGGCTTTTTTCTTTTTTTTCATTGTCCCCACAGTTGAAGTTTGATCTCTTCCACCTGGGTGACGGATCTACATTATTTTCGCCCGGGAAATTTTGGAAATTTAAAAATGGATTTAAAATTCTTCAAAACATAATGATAGGAGAAGATTTTGTCAGGAATTGGGCTTAGATCCAAGTGATATTGAGAGTTGTGATCTCTTGAGTGACTTGGGGTGAGGCCTAACGCATATAGATGGGGAGGGGCCCTTCTTTACAGATCTTAAGAGAAAAGCAAGCACCACCAAAACACCCCCCAGTAGCAGAAACGACCACAAAGATCTTTTATTGAATTAGTTACTTCAAATCAGGGATCTTAATGGCTGTGGGCCTAGCATTTTATTACAGAATTTGATCTGTGAAGGAACGCGAATCCTGACTTGATCTAGAAAAAAACAGGATCTGGATTATCAAACGTCGGATAAGGGCGGTTAAACATGGTGGGTACTCAACGATGTGATTATGTAGGATGTGTGAGAGCATATACTGATCCCCAATGTTACCGCCCTTTTAGCTATAATCCGATGGGACAGTTTTCTAAGAAGAACTGGAGGGTTTGGTAAGAATTGCCTGAAAAGACTTGATTGATAAGGAGGAAGCAACATTTCTGGTACCCAAGTTTACAGTTTATGGCAACCTTCTAAGGGTTTCCAAGATCCATAAAGGATAACCCTCCTCTAAGGGGGTTTAGGCCCATTGTTTCGGGGGTATTAACAACCTGACTCCAACCTACAAGCATATACCTGGACACGAGAGTGACTTAGACCGTTTGTGAACGGGCCTCACCTCCCTAAACACAGGGACAAAACAGATGTCTAAAACATTAGAAGGTATCTCCCGGGACCCAGGGACCAATGATCGCGAGCCTGGATGTAGAGGCATTGTATCTCGATTCCCCATTGACCTTGGTAAGAGCTGTCATATTATTTAACATGAGGGGAGTCCAATACAGGGAATCATAATGCCCGATCCTGAGCTAATGACCTTGTTTGGAGAAGAACTTCTTCACGTTCGATGGCCCCTCCTCCACCTGCAACGAGGATCCAGCTATGGGGAGAGACCAGTAGCCCCCCCACGTATGCAAACGACCTTGGGTGGGTGGGAGGAGGAAACGGTTGTGGTTATTCGCGGAAGGGAAGAACTCCTCTCTCTGGTCATCATCGATTGCGTGTGGCTAAAGATTACATCGACGGTGTCCTCATACTGTGGGCATCGTCGGTGCAGGATCTTCCATGATTGTGGTGGAGCCCTAATGTGAACGATCTGGGCGCTTACATTTAAAGAGCGAGATCAATAAGGACATCCTTCACCGTTTTGGATTCTGGCAAATCTCCTGAAAAGACGGCTCTCTTCGCACGAGGTTCACAGAAAAAGATAATGCGACGAACAGCTTTTGAGGTGGGAAGAGCTGTCATCCTACCCACCCTTAAGCGTGGATAACGCTGAGGGCCAATTTCTGCGTTGTTTACGCCGGAATTGCCACGCCAATCTATCTGCTTTCACTGTACAGGCCAAAGAAAATGAGCCATCGATTTTGTGAACAGAGGACTTCCCCAAACAGGTCATCAAAAAGGCGGAAACTATGGCCAGAGAAACTGTGAGGATTCGATTCTGATTCAGAAAGACTAAGATTAAACAGCACCGGGCGTCACGAGACTGGTAGGACTTTTGACGCACAGAAACGGTGCGTTTTAATTTAAAACGTTATACCTGACAAGTATTGGCGCATCTTCAACACGATGAGGACATCCAGAGAACATATTTCCGAAAATGCCCACGGTTACTTTAGGGAGATGTAAGAACCCTAAAGGATAGGTTGGTCACCGTTTTGGAACCAGCCCAACGCACCCAGACCCTGGAAACTTTCAGCTGTGGTAGCTGCAAGGCCGCCCGTACATTACCAGGGGATCCACCTTCAGAGTGCAGCACAGCGTATGGTCTATGAAATCAGGGACCGTGTTACCTGATACTACAGAGGGGGTGATTTTCTATGAGACATGTAGCTTTGTCCCAGTAACTATGGGGCAAAACCTTCGGCCCCCTTCAAAAATCGCCATATTAGAGACATATCAGGGATTTAAAAACAACAAGGTAACCACGATCGCCAAAAATTTCATTGGGAAACCCATAATGGTGATATAACTGGCGCGTTTCCAGGCGATGTTTGAATGGGTGAGACCACCTAAAAGGGGAGGGTGATTGGGACATTGATTTTACCGCAAGGAGGACACAGTGGATCTTCAAAAAAAAATGGACTGGTATCACCAAGAGGTCTGTAATGATGTCCTTCTTTGCAAGGTTATTTGCTAACATGATTTGATTAACATACGCCCTCTTTGAGTTTTTCTCACCCTTCTAGTTGTGTATGTTTTGGGTCTGTTATATGGGTATTGGTTATAGTACAATTTCTTGCCAGGCACATGGGACAAGTGCCTTTATCCCTATTTACTACCTCAGTATGGATCCCCTTTATGTTCCATAGCACTGGCCTTTATCTGGGGACCTTATTCCCAGCTCATGCCCCTATGTTCCTCTGGCCACCCCTTCTTCTCCCCGCTTTTGATTCGGGGGATGCCTTGGGGATTTTATATCCCACCAAGGTTCGAGTCGAGATGGGCTGATGTCGATCTTTTGACAATTCGGGGACCTTACGGTCTTTTGAGGTGTGTGACCTCATGGACCGTTTGGCTCTCCTCTCAATTTTTGGAGACAGCCACCATCTTTTGGGCCAATATGCGGGCCGATCGGGGTTAACCCCGTGTCGCTTGCCTTTGCCCATATATACCCCCCTCCCTTCCCCCCCCTTTCCACCTTGGGTGACATGTGGGGACTGTCCGTCACTTTGGTGATCTAGGTCCTATTGGGTTGGGGGTGATGGATGTCTTCCTGGAGCTCTCCTCTGACGCTCTGGGTTGAACACGGGGGTTACCATGGTTGACCGTTGACGTGGGCTCCGGTATGATCACCTGACGATGTCACATGGACTGTCGGCCCTGATCAGCATGACCAGCGAGACCTGTGACTTGCAGTGGGGGCCGGACTTTTCCGGCCACATATCTTTGATGGGCGGCGGGTTCCTTCTCCCTCCAGCGGTCTAGCGAGGGGAGCCGTGGGTCCCGCCCAAGTTGGGTGGACCTCATACAGGTTGGGGCATACTGGGGTTGGTTGTCTGGTTCAATTGAAGGGCACACGCCCTATGGGAGGGGATATCACAATAAATACCTGGTGTTTTTCCTTACTCCGCTGCCGCTGATATCAATGCGGACAGCGTGAGCCCCACGCCGCTCTGTATACATTAATCATGAAGACAATGAATGTGACTGTGACCCCTGATGATAGGAGCATAAAAAGCGGGGGTCGACCTACAGCGTGTTCAAAAAAAAAAAAAATGGTTGGTGTGATGGAGAGTAGGGATGAATAAATCACTAGACTAGTTGGCTGCCATGGCAATATCAGGGGAAAGCCGTTGGTTCTTAAGTGTGTTTCGCTGCCCTCTTTTATCCTACCTTCCACAACCAACACAGGCACCTATACCCATTCCACAACGACAGCTATCTGCCCTTAGGGTTTCTATCTATTTCAAAGTGACCTGAGGACATTTTCCTACTTTTCGCGGCATGTGGGAAAATGACAATTTTAGGGTTGTGACCCAGTAATGGGCCATTTTTAATGTAATGTGAAGTATAAAAGGTATATTTTTAGTAGATTTCACAGTCAGGTCCCCCTCTAATTTATCAGTGAATCCGTAAATTATTGTTTGATGTCGGTGTGTGTGTATTTAGTAAATCTGCTCTCTTTGAATTCACATCCCTATTGGTATGTAAAAACTCTGACGGTGGGGTGGGTGAGTTTTTTTTAATTAATTGTTTTGAAGTCACAAAGTGGCATGATGCGTGGTTGCTTTAGGTTAATCAATACTAGAGATAAATGTATTGCTTTTGTAAATCGTCTGTCTACGAGTTGCATCCAACGAAAACCCAGACACATTCCGTATTTGCTGCCTTGCAGACACCACTGGCCGATCACAGCTCGACAGGAAAGGCGGCATCAAATAAATTTGCCCATTGACTACAAGTCTTCAATTGGCAAGATATCCCAGTGGGATGCACCAAATTTAAAGTTCGGGTCCACTCTGTTCTAATTAAGACAAAATGATCTCCAGTTGTGTGCGTATTTACAATTTAATTGTCATTTCAGTTTCAGTGATTTTATGTGATTTTTTTCATGTGAACATAGATGATTACTGGGTGGTATCTCACATGTTCAGTTATTACATTTAGGAGGTGTTGAAGACTAATTATGTTGTTTGTTGCACATTTCGCCAATCAAGTCAATTTTGATGCATTTTATAATATAACTGTTACACTTTGAATCAAAATTGATTGGAGCTGGGATATGCCTGTAAATTCTAAATGAGTTTTGAAATGGGGCAAGTGGCAAGTATATGATTTCAGAAATATATGTTTTATTGGGGTTTGTATCATATTTATGCTGTAATTCATTATTGGTACATGCAAAATTGTACAAATTGCACTGGCCAATAACACAACAAAATTTCCAGAATTGCCTGGCAGGGGCAGTGAAAGGGTTATCTAGTTATATGTGGCTTCTGTGACCACATATGCATGACTGGTCAATATTTGCCCACAACTCCCTAGTCCTGGAGGCCCTATGTGCCCAACAAATTTTTTTTCAATTTATTGAAACAGTACGGTCTAAGGCAGTATTGTTTCATAGTATTGTTTTTATATTTATTGTTCTATTTTTTGTTTCTATACATAAAAGGGAAATTAAAGAACTGGACATAAAAGAAGAGAATAAAGCGGTATGGAGACGCATTTTAAGGAAATTCTACCATTTGATTTTCTGCATTATGAACACCAAACATAACTTGAGAAATCTCTGATACGACTACACACATGCAGAAGCATTATTGTCCTTCAATATCCTGAGCTGATGGGTTTTGCATGAAAAAAACAATCAACACACAATAAATTACAGGATCAAATGAGGCCTTGTACTCTCCTGTAGCCTGGTTTGTGGCCTTCTCACTCTTTGCACGTTTCAGAGAAGTGTGAATTACTGTCTGTTTGTGCATGACAGGCAGATGTAATACAATCACTGCACCTTCCCCGCGCATGTGTATCAGTCAGCTTGATTAGTCCTGTCTGGGAAGTTCAGAAAAGCGTTTTAGTGTAAATGTTACATACAGACAGCATGCAATCACCCGCCATTCACAAGGCATAGAATTTTTATAACAATATATGTATTACCCTGATCTTGTTAACAGCACATCCTCAAGGTATTGTTCTCTTCATAAGCATCAAATAAAATGGATAGACTTGCTTTACAGCTCTTCTACCTGTCCTACAAGTCATACAGTCATAAGTTACTTTTTGTGCTTTAGCATAGTGAGTTAAATCGTGGATTTCCTTTCATTAGGCTTAATAGAAGCATAACACATTGACATAATTACTAAATATTCTACATAGATATCGGTTGAGTCGTAATTTTAATTCGTAAATCTCCTCACCTGACCTCCTGATACCCCAGATTTCGAGAAGACATTTAATTTGCTACTCTGGCTAATGATTTGAGAATAATCCATAGAGTCGAGAGAGGGAGAACAGCAGGCAGCTATGACCTATACCAACTTTTGTGGGTACTGACAGAAACCCTACAATTATGATCTATCAGTTTTATTTGCTCTAAAAAAAAACACTGAAAAACTTTGTTCTGCATCTGATATGGCATGTGATATGATACCCCAAGGTTAGTGGTACTTACATAGTTCTTTTTACTTATTCCTTCCTTGGTATAGAGATGAACAACATAATGTCTAAATTAAGCTGGTAACGTGCTATATCTTGATACATGGAAATTGAAAATCATACCTGCTTCCCTCATTTTTTATGTACTCTTTTTGCTATAATACAGACTTATCTATTCTGTGTTAAATTAAAGAAATGGCGATGATGAGGAACCCTATGCTCACTTCATCACCAGTCATTCATTTTTCACAACATTAAATTATTAGTTCATCAATTAATGGAGTCATTACTTTGGCAATAATCTTTATTACTAGAATGGCATAAATGATGCATTTTGTCATGGACTAGCATGACAGACAAAGGTCTGATATAATATTCCGACTTAATCATTTTATAATTATTATTTAAAACACATTTTATACAATGAAGTAATAAGATATATTACAAAACAAATGAGTTGTTATATAACACATGCCATAAGTTAATTATATAGTTATTCCAGTATTAAATATGCTGTGGCTGTCGCATTTTAGGGCTAGTCACAACTAAGCTTTGGTAGACATGACATAGTAATAGTAGTATTTCAGTAATGCCAAAGGTGGGATTGTAACTGGTAATTGAAGATTTGTATTTCGCTCAGAAAGTAAGAGGCATAAAAATTTTTATATTCTGACCCTCAGAATGGCCGCACGTATGTTGGCAGCGGAGATTATCCACTGCTGAACAATCTATTCGTCGCAAGAATCTTTGGGACTGTTTGATGGCATGTCTGTAAACTGTACCTCTATTCTAATTCAATTTAGTTTAACAATACGTTTTAATGCCACTAAGACCAGTCTTTATTAGCACTCTACTGTAACCCAACTATTTTGTCATGTACGAAAGCCAACTCCCCACAAACTAACAGAACACCACTCAGCTCTACTTAAACGGCCACTCTGGATATTTGTAGAATTTATTTGTATTTAGTCCTAGGCTACGATGATTCAGCGTTAAACAGCTTAACAGAGTGTATTGAAGCTTACTGTTAATCCTGATTCGTTGATTCATCGAAAACAAACAACCAACATTTCTAAAAATCCAATTCTCACAGAGACCAAAAAAGTTCTGGCTGGGATTACAATGATAAATATAGCTCCGACTGACATAACCTATTCAACTTAAGAACAAACCTACAACCTATCTGTAGAACCGGGGACTGCCTGTAATTTCTGTTTTACAGAATACCACACATGTATGCCATTGTTGTTGGAAATCTGCTGGAATAGCATCCACATGCAAACTCCATAGCTTATCGGCAGTTGCTTCAATAAGATGGTGTGTACTCAAATTTTTTGTGACAGTTGTGTTTAATTTAGGTAGGGAGAGAAACTAAAAGATTATTTCCTTCAGGTATATGTGCGAAGAAACCAGGTTTGGTTGAACACCAGGACAGGTGCAAACTTTCCTTAATACCTTACCTCTGCATAGTTGCGCGGATAGTTCTTTGGGTCTGTGGTTTGACCACTCCTGGTTTGTCTCCCAATAACTGAAGACCTAACAGATGTGATCTGTCCTTAGATCTATAGGTGGGTCGCAAAATAATCAGACCCCTTGAACTATTGCTCCAACAAACTTAAATGTATTCTTTTGACATTTATGTGAAGAACAAAAAAAGGTATCCAATATTAATTAACCCCTTAAGGACTTTTACTTTCCGTGATTTATTATGTTTAACATGCCGTGTACTGCGAAGCTGAAAAATTCCAAATGTGGAAAAAAAAAATTGAAAAAAAAAACGCACATGCGTACGTTCTTGTGGGCCCAGATTTTACGACTTCACTCTTCGCTCCAAATAACACGCCTACTTTATTCTTTGGTTCGGTGCGATCGCGGTTAACAAAATTTATATCAGGTTTATTGTGTTTTAATACATTTCAAAAATTAAACGAATAGTGTACAAAAAAGAAAAAAAATTTTTTGCCCATCTTCTGACGCTAATAACTTTTTCATACTTTGGCGCTGTGGAGCGGCGTTTGCACTTTGGAGATGCGTGTGAGGGGTCATTTTTTGCGAATGAGGCGATTTATCATTGCTACCATGTTTGAGCGTCTGTGCGACATTTTGATATTTTTTTATTCATTTTTTATGTTATATAAAAAGGTGTAAAAGTCGCATTTCGGACATTTTGGGGGCGCATTATTCCCGCCTCGGAGGTCACGCGCCGGCCCGTACAGTTTTTATATTTTGATAGATGGGAATTTTGGGACGCAGAGCGGATACCTAATATATTTTGTGTTACTTGTATGGTATTGATTGCTGTCCACGGAATCGATTTAACCTAAATCCATAATTTATTTTAAACTGTTCATCACTATTTTTAGCCAATATGGGACATTATCACGAGTGGCTTCATGAGAGTTCCAATCAACTAGTCATATGCATTTGATAAATTACTATGAGGCCAATGCTATGAACGACCATGCTCGAAGTGCCTCGGTATCAAAAGAAACCCGAGGCTACCATGGAAAACCGACGGCCGCCCCCCGATGACGTTCGGGGAGCGGGTGTGGGGCGATGCAATCGGAAAAAAGATGCGGCCGGAGCCAGGTTATAACCCCGCGATTATGCCGGCAGGATCCGCATCCGTGCAAGCACCGACCTGCGGTATTTAGCGATGGGGGTTTTGGGGGTGCCCAATGCAAAAAAAGCCCCCACTCTGGTATGAAGAGGGACTACACCCGTGAGCACACTCATATCATCTCCTTATGACCTCTACGCCGTAGAAGCTACGGCGCAGAGCGTTAAAGGGTTAAAGGTGGTTTCCCTGAATGAAAGAAAATTCTGCAATTTCAATCCCTTCGTGATGTTAACACAATAAAGATAATTGTTAACCCTTTGCTTCATAATTTAACTTAGTTGTATGGAAGGGTTTAATGGATGACAACCTGTCCGGACTGATATATACCACTAAGTAAAATTGCAGATTTTATATTTGAAGTAAGGCTAGCTTACAGTTTCAGAGAATAAGTGGAGTCTTCTCTCGAAGAATGTTTTGACAAGGTACAGAGCCATCTTGTGTGATGTGTGTGATAAAGGGCAATATAGCACTTTCCTTTTCATTAAAGTGGTTGCATTTTCACAATAAAAAGCATGCAGGATGAATATCTTTCAGTTATTTGTATTTTCTTTCATGTGCTTCAGCCGCATCTCCCACCATTGCCATAATGCTTGATTTAACATCACAATTCCTTTCATACGTTTTTGTTGAAATGTTTCTTCCCTTTAGCACTGACTGCACTCAGACTCCTGAGAGTCTCTTTGTCCAAATATCGTTCAGAAAGATGTAATATTTCCAGTACTGTTTGCTTTCCACTGCCTTTTCCCTCATGGATACGCAGGAAGTGATGAGGTTTATTTGATAAAGCTTTGATGGCGTCCCAATAGGATTTAAAAACCCATACTTTATTTTTAGTCATGTTGGAGATATTTAGGGATCTTAGAAGAAACAAAAATCCTTCCAGCACTTAATACTTAAATGCATGTCCATAGTTAATATTCTGTGTGTTTTAAAAACTTCATTTTCCTGATGCAAAAACATTCTGTTTTAGTTGAGCAGAGTTTTTATGTAGTTCTATTATTAAGGACAATTTTGTTATGTTTACAAAAGAACTGTTGGCTTAGAAACCAGACTCAATACAAAAAGTAAATGGTTATGACCCTTTGCTAAAATACCAATTTGCTGAACTGTCTCTGTTTTGACTCCTGCTCAAAAATCAAGTAATTGGGAACCAGTTCAGACAAATTTACATATCAACAAGGGTTGGTGATGTTATAATAGCAGAAGATAGTTCGGTCACACCTGCTTTCTGTGCTTATGGATGAGCAAGATAATTCATGGGCAAAAAACAAATAAATCCAGAATGTGTTTAAATATGTCAAACAAATGCTGATCTATCAGACTGTAACTGAAATCAGATTCAATAGGTTATGTATGCAATAGAGATGAGCGAGCACTAAAATGCTCGAGTGCTCGTTACTCGAATAAAGAACCCCATTGAAGTCAATGGGAGACTTGAACATTTTTCCAGGGGACCAAGGCTCTGCAATAAAATGTGTCATTTTATGGAGAGATAAGGAAGTCAGTCCTGTTTCTTCGTTTTTTTATTCAATGGAATATTTGCGGAACTTCAAAAAGGAAATGGCCCCTGTTTTCAATGTGTTCTTCACACATATTGTTCTTCACATACTATTGTGAAGAACACCTTTCTGCATTAATGTCTTTTTAAAAGTCCTTTTTCACAAAAAATAAGCCATTAGGGGTTTGTCCATGAATGAAAATTCTCAAATTTCAATCCCTTAGTGATGTTTATACAATAAAGATAATTTTAACCCCTTACTTTACAATTTTACTCAGTTTTATTGGTGTTTTAGCTCCTATCACTATGATCCATCTAGTTCTGTGTGCTGCCAATGTGGTTACATTATCAGGGCACAGGTTTATATACACTTTCATTTAGCTTCTGAACATTAACTAGTATCTGACACATAGAAAGAGAGATGAAACAGATCAGACATAAGATGATTAGATCCATGACATGCATATTAAAAATGGCACCTCTGCTTTCACAGCAATTACCTACTATCAGCTCATACTATATACCTCCCTCCCTTTGCCCTGGATAAAGTACTTATCTGCCTGTAGTTTGTAGCTTTCCGTGCCTCATTCTGTGATGTGTATGTGCCGTCAGGACGTCAATGTCTGTGTCAGTGTGTGACAGCTTGTCCTGGAATGCAGGCTAGAGAGGCCCCTGCAGGAAGCAGAGGGAGAGAGAAGCTCATCAAACATCGGGCAAGATGGCTGCCGGCCCTAAAGTCAGAAGAACAGGGGCAACTGAAATTGTGTGCAGCAGGACAGGTTGAAATTATATCTGTGAAATGCTGTATTTTTTTTTTTATTAACAGTGAATTAGAGAATGTGTTATTTTGTTTTCCTGAGTACATTTAAGATACCTTTCTTCGTTTGAATACCACTTTAACAGCTAAATGAAGAATGGATCCTTCTAGACCTTCAAACCCCCCTGGTTTGGATTGCCTGCAACACACATCCACTTCTCTTCTCCCTCACCTCATGTTTCAATCTACCCTTCCTTAAGATTGTGCTCCAACACAGGCATGGTCCTCCTTCCGCTTATTTGTATTTGTTCTTGTCTCAATGTAATGTATGTGAACCCCTTCCTGATTGTACAGTAGCATGGAATTAATGGTGCTCTATAGTTTCATAGTTTCATAGTTTATACGGTTGAAAAAAGACACTTGTCCATCAAGTACAACCAAGGAAGGGTAGGGATTGGATGAGGAAGGGATTTAGGGGAAACAATTCTATATAACATAACAATCAATGTTATATAGGTGTAAAAAGGCATCTAGACCCTTCTTGAAGCTCTCCACTGTCCCTGCTGTGACCAGCGCCTGAGGCAGGCTATTCCACAGATTGACAGTTCTCATATTGTTACAAAGCCATGTCCGTCCTCCGGTGATTACACTTGATTTCCTCCAAACGGAGACGTCCCCCCCCTCGTCTTTTGGTTTGATTATAATCTGATAACAAACTACCCCACCAATTTGTTTGATGGACCATATGCATATGATTTTATATAAATTAACTTCATGTCCCCCTCGTAGTGGCTTTACTTTGAACCCTCTCCCACCCAGGGCATCTTTTATGGACTGGTCCCAGACTGGACACAGATATTCCAGGTGTGGCCCGAACCAAGTGCCTTGTATATGGGTAATATCACAATCCCTATCATGAGATCCATACCACTTTTGATACACAAAGTGCTCAAATCTACTAGCTTTAGAGGCAGCTGATTGACATTGCGATGCTGTATTTCAATTTATGATTACTAGTACTCCCAGTCCTTCTCACACAAGGGACTCACCCAGATTTACTACTCCCCAAGGACTTTTTTTGCCTTTGGATTATTGGCCCCCAGGTGCATAACCTTACATTTATCCCATAAACCTCATTTGCCAAAGTGGATAACCAAACATTCAGTTTGTCCAAGTCACCCTCAGCCTAGTGAACATCTCCGATAGACTGTACCTACACATCACAGTTTGGTGTTCATACTGCAAAATAGACACACAGTTGTATTAATTCCTACCCAATCTATAATCATATAATATATAATAGTAGCTGAGCGCCAAGCCACGAACCCTGAGGTACACCACTCAAACTGTTGACCATCTCCGATAGAATCATTGACACAACTCCTCTGGATATGATCCTTCAGCAGTTTTCAATCCAATTGCAAATAGGATTTTACTGCCAAAACCACCAATAGCCTAATTTTACCCATCAGGCTTCTATGAGGGACAGTGTCAAATGCTTTGCAAAGTCAGAACACATCCACCCCCATGCATCCTCCATCCCAGCCCTGCTCACCTCTTCACAGAAGCAAGAAAGGTTAGTTTGACAACTTCTATTCTGTTAAACCCACTGTCTGTCCTATTATTACATTTTGATGTCACATCTCCAGTATGTATCTTTTACTAACCCTTCAATACTTTCCCCCATATGGAAGTTAAGCTTACAGGCCTGATATTGCCTGGCGAAGTTTCTAGAGCCCTTTTTATATATTGGCACCAATTTTGCCTTGCGCCAGTCACTTGGCACCACACCACAGACATTACGGAATACCGAAGATTTTAGACAGTGGTACAGCGCATAACAGAACTGAGTTCTTTAAGAACTCTGGAGTTGTAACCCATCTGCTACAGGAGATTTGTACACAATTGTTTTCTGAGCTTAGATTGGATACATGTCTACATTAAATAAAATAATAAAGTTTCAGGGGGCAAACACGCAAGATGTGTAAATATGATATGGATTAAAAAGCACTAAATCCAATTTGTTGATTTCTTTAATGATGTTTTTTGCAAATTGTATTGATTTGTGTAGTAAAGCTTGTCACCACAGCCACAGGTTTTTTTCTTCAGCGTGTGAGGGGATGTCAAAAAAAATGCCCAACCTATTTATTACATTTCTTTAGAGAAGAGTGTTCCCAAAGACAAACACTTTAAAACACAAAAATAACACCTTCTCTTAATAAGTTTAAAATTATTAACAAAAATACACAGCAATTTAACAGCACATCTAATAATCCAATCTTGTCCTGGTTTTTATATTTGGTTGTCCCAGGATACGACCAAATTTCCTGACTAGCGATTCAGGCAGATTCCTGATGGCATGAATATTTTTCTCTTGTACTAGTGGGGGGAGAGGACGAGGAGGAGAGCACACTACAAGACAGAGCAATACATCCCTTCCAACCACAGCTCCACAGCACAGACAAAGCTCTGGGTTCATGGGGAGGGTATGACATCTCAAATGCTGACTACGTCGGGGGTTTTAATAAGGTGATGTAGCAAAGAACTGAAAGTGAGGCAACTTGTGTTCAATTATGCTACACAGATATTGCACTTGCTGCTAACAAAGATCCTCTATCCCCTTTATCTACTGCCCGAACACATAAATACATGTGGAAAAACGAATAACATAGGGGCCGCACGTACACTTTTTTCCGTGGACACACACAACCTATTTCTATAGTAATGCAAGCAACTGGCACAATAATACATTGTGGAATATCTACTACAGACTCAACCATGCACATACTAAGAGATTCCCATTTTGCAGAAACAATCCATCTTTGGCTGTAGATTTTCTTTGCGGAATCACTTTTACTTTCTTCACCTTTTTGATATAATAAATAGCCACATTGTACTCAATTTTTTTCTTCTTGGTATCTTTTTAACGTCTTGGCAGCTCTTCCCCTTTGCGTAGTTTTCTAATTAGAGTGTATTTTTCTGCATGTCTGTGATACCGATTTGACTCAGCAGCAGATCGTCTGTAATAGCTTCAGAAAATGTGAACTATATCTAAGTGACTCATCTCGAAGAATGTGCTACAGATCAGACATAAGATGATTAGATCCATGACATGCATATTAAAAATGGCACCTCTGCTTTCACAGCCATTACCTACTATCAGCTCATACTGTATACCTCCCTCCCTTTGCCCTGGATAAAAAACTTATCTGCCTGTAGTTTGTAGCTTTCCGTGCCTCATTCTGTGATGTGTATGTGCCATCAGGACGTCAATGTCTGTGTCAGTGTGTGACAGCTTGTCCTGGAATGCAGGCTAGAGAGGCCCCTGCAGGAAGCAGAGGGAGAGAGAAGCTCATCAAACATCGGGCAAGATGGCTGCCGGCCCTAAAGTCAGAAGAACAGGGGCAACTGAAATTGTGTGCAGCAGGACAGGTTGGAATTATATCTGTGAAATGCTGTATTTTGTGTTATTTTGTTTTCCTGAGTACATTTAAGATACCTTTCTTCGTTTGAATACCCCTTTAACAGCTAAATGAAGAATGGATCCTTCTAGACCTTCAAACCCCCCTGGTTTGGATTGCCTGCAACACACATTCACTTCTCTTCTCCCTCACCTCATGTTTCAATCTACCCTTCCATTAAGATTGTGCTCCATCACAGGCATGGTGCTCCTTCCGCTTATTTGTATTTGTTCTTGTCTCAATGTAATGTATGTGAACCCCTTCCTGATTGTACAGTAGCATGGAATTAATGGTGCTCTATAGTTTCATAGTTTCATAGTTTATACGGTTGAAAAAAGACACTTGTCCATCAAGTACAACCAAGGAAGGGTAGGGATTGGATGAGGAAGGAAGGGGATTTAGGGGAAACAATTCTATATAACATAACAATCAATGTTATATAGGTGTAAAAAGGCATCTAGACCCTTCTTGAAGCTCTCCACTGTCCCTGCTGTGACCAGCGCCTGAGGCAGGCTATTCCACAGATTGACAGTTCTCATAGTTAAAAAGCCCTGTCGCCTCCGGTGATTAAACCTTGATTTCTCCAAACGGAGACAGTGCCCCTTTGATTTGATTTAATCTGAAACAACTTACCACCATATTTTTTGTATGGACCATTCATATATTTATATAAATTAATCATGTCCCCTCGTAGTCGTCTCTTTTCCAGGCTAAATAAATCTAGTTGTTTTAATCTTTCCTCATAACTAAGACCCTCCCATACCCCTTATCATTTTTGTGGCTTTAAGTTGAACCCTCTCCAGCACCAGGGCATCCTTTTTATGGACTGGTGCCCAGGACTGGACAGCATATTCCAGGTGTGGCCGAACCAGTGCCTTGTATAGTGGTAATATTACATCCCTATCATGAGAGTCCATACCACTTACCTACTAGCTTTAGAGGCAGCTGATTGACATTGCATGCTGTTATTCAATTTATGATCTACTAGTACTCCCAGGTCCTTCTCAACAAGGGACTCACCCAGATTTACTCCCCCAAGGACATTTTTTGCCTTTGGATTATTGGCCCCCAGGTGCATAACCTTACATTTATCCACATTAAACCTCATTTGCCAAGTGGATAACCAAACTTTCAGTTTGTCCAAGTCACCCTGCAGCCTATGAACATCCTCCATAGACTGTATTACACTACACAGTTTGGTGTCATCTGCAAAAATAGACACAGTGCTATTAATTCCTACCTCTATATCATTAATAAATATATTAAATAGTAGTGGGCCAAGCACAGAACCCTGAGGTACACCACTCATAACTGTTGACCATTCCTAGTAGTAATCATTGACCACAACTCTCTGGATATGATCCTTCAGCCAGTTTTCAATCCAATTGCAAATGATTTCTGCCAAACCAATAGCCCTAATTTTAACCATCAGGGGGGACGTCTAGAGGGACAGTGTCAAATGCCTTTGCAAAGTCCAAGAACACAATATCACAAGCTGCTCCTCCATCAGGCCCTGCTCACCTCTTCACAAGAAGCAGATAAGGTTTGTTTGACACTTCTATTCTTAGTAAACCCATGCTGGCTGTCACTTATTATACTATTGATGTCACATATCTCCGTATGTAGTCTTTTACTAACCCTTCCAATACTTTCCCCATAATGGAAGTTAAGCTTACAGGCCTGTTAATTGGCCTGGCGAAGTTCTAGAGCCCTTTTTATAATTGGCACCATATTTGCCTTGCGCCAGTCACTTGGCACCACACCAGACATTACGGAATCCTGAAGTTTTAGAAGTGGTACAGCAAAACAGAACTGAGTTCTTTAAGAACTCTGGGTTGTAACCATCTGGTCCAGGAGCTTTGTACACATTGATTTTATTGAGCTTAGATTGGATAATGTCTACATTAAATAAAAATAATAATAAAGTTTCAGGGGGCACACGCAAGCGTGTAAATATGATTGGATTAAAAGCACTAAATCCAATTCGTTGATTTCCTTTAATGATTGTTTTTTGCAAATTTGTATTGCATTTGTAGGTAAAGCTTGTCACCCAGCCACAGGTTTTCTCTCAGCTGTGTGGGGATTGTCAAATGAAAATGCCCCCTATTTATTACATTAGTTTAAAGAGGTGTTCCCATGAAGACAAAATTCTTAAATAACAAAATAACACCTTCTCTTAAAGTTTAAAGTTATTAACAAAAATACAGCATTTAACAGATATAATTCCAATCTGTCCTGGTTTTTATATTTTGGTTGTCCCAGGATACGACCATAAATTCCTGACTATGGTTCAGGCAGATTCCTGTGGCATGAATAGTTTCTATTGTACTGTAGGGGGAGAGGCAGGAGGAGGAGAGCACTACAGACAGAGACAGTTCCTGTCCAACAGCAGCTCTACAGACAAGACAAGCTCTGGGTTCATGGGGAGGGGTTGACATAGCAATGCTGACTGAGGGTTTTATAGGTGACGTAGCAGAACTGAGTGAGTCATTGTGTCAATTGCTACACAGTATCAATTGCTACAGCTCTATCCCCTTTATCTTCCCGACACATAAATGCATGTGTAAAAGTAGCATAGGGGCCGCAAGTTAAACTTTTTCCCTGGGACCCCTGATTCTATAGTAATGCAACTGTGCACAATATACATTGTGTATCTACTACCAGACATCAACCATGCAAATACTAGAGATTCCATTTTGCAGAAAATCCATCTTTGGCTGTATAATTTTCTTTGGAATCACTTTTACTTTCTTCACCTTTTTTGATATAATAATATCCATTGTATCTTTTTCTGTCTTGGTATCTTTTTAACGTCTTGGCAGCTCTTTCCCTTTGGGTTTTCTAATTAGAGTGTATTTTTCTGCATGTCTGTGATAACCGATTTGTTCAGCAGATCGTCTGTAATAGCTTTCAGAAATGTGAATATAGCTAAGGACGTCTCGAATGAATGTGCTTTATGATGAAAATACTGAATAATGTGCTCCACCTTAATTATCCTTCTTGACATGGCTGCAAGTTGGCTGCTATTGTTTCATATAATTCATTTCAGTCCACATTGCATTTCACCATCTTTCCTTATTATTATAAATACTTGAAACCTAAAGGATGTTACAATCTTGATAGAGGAGAGAGATTCTTAATCGCTACTCAATGACTCCGAGAAAATATTCCTAATGGAATCTAAATCAGAAATTGCACATTTTGCCCATATAAATCAAATGTTCAATGACACACAGCTTTAAAAAGCCACTTGGCAATATTAAAACAAGACTCTCTTTAGTATTTATATCAGGACTTCATTTCAGCAAAAGCAGAGCATAAAGTGATCAATGCATCACACAAAAGAGATGATTCATTTTATGAGACAGCTATATTAAAGTTTGTGTCACTTTTCTGATAGAATTTTACACCATTTGCACTGTATCTGCAGCAGGAAAGCTCTTGGCTTAGAAGTTAAACATTTCTATATGTCTTCATTCATGTATTTTTAGTGTTTTTAATATTTTTCTATGACTTTTTAGCACAATAATGGTTTGTCATACAACTTTGTATAATGATTTCCAATACCCCTTTTTGTAATTACCTTTTTTTCCTTTTTGATATGTGTGTATGGTTATATAGAACAGCAGACAATATTTTCTCTAGAATCGCATGATTACGTACTTCACTTTTCTCATTCTTTGACTGTAAGGTGGTAAATCACAAACCAGAGTTAGTTTCTTTCACTGCTCTACAGGCTTTAAAGTGGTTTTCCCATGAACAAAAGTTAGGCCCTATCCACAGGATAGTGCCTAAGTTGCTGATCTGTGGCGGTCAGCGATCTCCGTCAGCTCCATAGAAATTAACGGAGCAGCACGGCCGTCTGCCCCTTGTTTTCGGGATCTGTGGGGGTCTCAGCACTGAGACCCCCACTGATCAGAAGGTTAGGTCCTATTCCGTGGATAGGGCCTAACTTTTGTTTGTGGGAAAACTGAAGGTGTACAGAAAAATTTGTTTTTTGTATGGATTTTTTTCCTTATGGGAGTTATCTCTGCCAGATTTTCTAGATGTCCCTTTTGTTGGCATCTTGGATAATATCCTCTTTTTCTTTCTCTCTGATTGCACTCTATGCTATTACCCCATCTTATCCTACTTTTAGTAGAGCAAACAAAGTATTAAAGCAAGTTATTTAGCCACATACTATCTGCCCACACGGAAGGTGCAATACTGGACCACAACTGTCCTCCAACTTTAGGTAAAGGCACTTCTCAACTTAGAATCTTGCACAGAGAGTATAAATCCAAGAGGAGCCTCATCCCGTCTTCTCTCCAACACCCAGCAAACCGACCGGTCAGGGGCCCCCTCCACAAAACCACAATGGTCAATCTGCAAGCCATTCTCCACTCTTTTCCTTCCTGACTTCATCTTCAAGATTCACAGCAGTAGCCTAGTGCCTTACTTCGAGGGGAAGAGCTTCCAAAAAGATTCATTAGTATCAATCTACTGCTGATTTTAGGCACAGTACAGCTGAATGTCTGCTTCACCTGTTCAGCTAGGGCACTTTGTATTGGTTTACTGGTACCTCACCGTCAGCGGCTCCCAAAACCTTCATAGACAGAGCTTGTGGGGAAGAGGGGGGAACTATTGGCTCATCATGCCACACTGGTTTCGGGAGATTGTGTAAGTTTTATATAGAAACAATAGAGGCACATAAATTTCATTCATGAGAAGGTGCTGCAGGTATACTTGTAGCTTGCAAGTGACATGTCACTTGATATAAGCACCTTACAAATGAAAGGTATCCTTAGCATATAACCCTTTAACAACATTAAACATAAATTGGATGTAACTTAGGTTGAGAAAATTCAAGTTTAAAGCATTTAATCTGAAAATTATATTACAAATATGCATGCTTTTTATTCTATAGATGACTAAATTGTTGGTTTATATCATTGGCACAATTGTGGATATGGCAGCTATATTTTTTGTGTATAGTACCATTTTTTTCTCTTTCTGCTTTGATGTAAAAAACACTGACTTAAGTGTTTACTAAGATATTTTCCTACATGCATACAATTTTCTAGACTTGGTCTTGGAACTATGCATAAGATTTGTTCTTTAAAACTTGGGCAGAACAAATGTGGTAAATTGGTTGAGATGTTTATCAATAACCGTACAAATATATGTCTGCTTTTGGGGATTTGTAACAAGCCTTTCAAGAAACATAAAAATTAGGATAGTTTGCACCATGGATGTAGCTCTATTTACTGTTGTTGCTCTTTTGGACTGGAATTAATGTTTGCTGTTCAGCAGGGAAGCACCCCACTGAGCTTATACTATTGAACACTGTTAGTGCCAGCGACTGGTTTGGCTTCAAGACACAGCGGAGACTGAAATGGCAACTTGATGTTATCACTTGTCAGAAGACACTTCTCTAAGTGCTTTTACAGTTACATGGATGTTTCTTTATTCTTCATGGTTTGCTGCAGATTTGGTTTTTAGCTAGCAAAGCCCTAAAATCTAACCACAGCTGACAAGATTTGATCAAATAAATGATGGTAGCAATACTGTGGTTTGGCACCTCCATCTTTAATCTATCCTATAAACTACTTTGTTATGTCATGCTGATATTATTTTTGTTTCTTTTCAATTAAAGCTTTTCTTGTTAAAGAGAATCCACCATTTAAATTAACTCACCCAAAATAAATAGTTCATTAAAAACTATGATTAGAAATCATTGCCCTTATCCCCCAATGGTTCCTTTCCATGGCATCAATTAATCTCATTGTAAACTTATATGCAATTCACAACCCCATGGGTGGACTCCTGTCACTGCAGCAAAGAAACATTGGGGCATAGTACTTCTTATGGGACTGGTAAAAACATACCTAAATCAGGGACTATTGAAACACAGACATATTGTACCACTAACCAATATTATGCATGGTGATGAGTAGGATGCGCTTGGAAGCCATCCATAAGTTTTTGCATTATGCCCAAAATGCACAGTGACCACCCAGAGATGACCCCAGATAAGATTGCTTATATAAGGTCAGGTCCTTATTAGACTATGTGGCTGCCAAATTTATGTAAGTATATACCTAGAAGCACCTATCTATTTATGAGTCCCTGGTACATTTCAAGGGGAGCCTTCATTTCTGCCAGTATCTGCCAAATAAGAGGGCAAGGCATGGCGTGAAGATGTGTAAGATGTGTGAGAGTACATCAGATTACACATACAAGTTCAGAATGTATGAAGGGAAGAACTCAAAACAGTGCCCCCAGACCCCCCCAACCACCTTCCTGGGAATTTCTGGAAAAGTACACAATTTTTACACCAAGGGTCGAGCACCCGAAACGCGTCATATTGAACTACTTAATAGATATTTTTACTGAATTTCATGTCTTGTACATGTGTATCTTTTAATAAATGTAATTGTTATTTAAATACATAGCCTTATTGGTATGTTGGAAATTTTGGGTATTGCCACGTGTGCTCTCTATCTTTTTGCAATTTGTACACTGTGTTTACTACCGGTCCCCTTGGGATTCCAGAGCTTGGTGCTGTGTGAGCTGCTTAAAACAGTAACATAACCTACCAATCTACCTGATACTATGAGACACCATTAATTCTGGCAGTGGGACCAGTTCTTGGATGTGGACCTACCCCTTATCTATATGCACTAGTGTCAAGAAATTACAAGGTGAGCACCTCTGATTATTTTTACCATTTCATCTGACGATATCACCCGAGGTGCCGTCCTTTGTTGTCTTTTTTTCTTCACCCTTTGCCTCCGATGTACTTTCGACAGCTTATACATCATTCCGCATGCTGCACCTTTATTTATGAGCTCTGCCGTGTGACCAGCCTCTAAAATATTGGCACATATAGGGTATTGCTGTACCCAAGAGAACCGGCATCATGATTTTTGGGTTTTTTGTCTCTAGTAGCATGAGCTGGACACAAGATGACATAATGGTTATTTTTTTTACTGTGCACTATCCATTATGCATGTCATTGGGGTCCAGATGTGGGGTTAAAATTCTCACTTCACTCCTAGATTAATTTATAGAAGGGTGTAGTTTCCAAATAGGGTCAGCTCTCAGGGGTTTCTACTGTACTGTCTTTTTTTCTGAGCCCTGCTATGTGCCTATCCTGTGGATTATTGCAACAAATGGGATATTGCCGTACTTGGGACAACCTTTATTGCCTCAAATGGGGTATAACTGTACCTGGGGCAACCCTCAGAATGATTTTTGGGGTTTTTGTTTCCAGTGGCATGAGTTGGGCAAAATACATTTGACACTACAGTGGTACATTTGAGAAATTGCAGTGCGATTTTTACTCTGCACCATTCACTTTGTATTATATTTGGCCAGCATTTTAGGGGTTAAAATGCTCATACAACCCTAGATAAATTTTTTGAGTGATGCCCTTTCCTAAAATGGGGTCACTTCTTGGGGGGTTTCTATTGTACTGGCCCTAAGGGGCACCCAAATACCAGTCTTGTGAAAATAGAGCTCCAAAAACAAAAATTTTGATTGTTCCCTACTGATGCCTACAGTGTGCCCATCCTGTAGATTATTGTCACATTTGAGGTATTGCCATAACTGAGATAACCCGCATAATGCTTTTTGATGTGTTTGTCCCCATGACATGAGTTAGGATAGATACATTGGCATCCTTGAGAAAAAAATTTAGTTTTTACTCTGCACCTTTCACTTTGTATTACATTTTGACCAGCATTTCGGGGGTTAAAATGCTCACTACAACCCTATATAAATTCATTAAGGGATTTTGTTTCCAAAATGGTGTCACTTCTCGGGGTTTATATTGTATTGGTACATCAGGGGCTTTGAAAGCAGGACATGGCACCCCAAAACCAAACCCGTGAAAATGGAGCCCCAAAAGCGACATTTTTCTCAGGGCTGCTGTGTGCCCAGCTTGTCAATTATTGGCACATGTGTGGTATTGCCGTTCTCAGGACAACCTGCAGACTATTTGGGGTGTTTGTAATGGCATGAGTTGGGCACAATATATTTGGCACTAAAATGGCATATTTGAGAAAAAAAATACAATTATTTACTCTGTACCATTTTTTTGTATTACATTTTGTCTTGCACGTTGGGGGTAAAATGCTCACCACAGCCCTACATAAATTCTTTGAGGTATTTAGTTTCCAAAATGATATAATCTTTGGGGCATTTCTTTTGTACTGGTACTTAAGTGGCTCAGCAAGTATGCTGTGGCACCACAAAACATTTGTAGGCAAATTAGCCTGCCAAAAAGCCAATAGCACAAACTCTATTCTGGACATCGCTGTGTGACGAAACAGCAGTTGAAATCCACATATTTGGTATTGCCATATCCGGAAGAAACAGCCCAAAATTTTAATTTTTTTTTTAAAATCTAATACTTTGTAACTCTGTATATTTTAGGACTAAATGAGAATATTCTTGAACAAAAATTGAAATGTAAACATTTTATATCCATTTTTGTTTGATTCCTGTAAAGAAATAAAGGGTTAACAAGCTTCCTAAATAAGGATTTGAAAAGTTTGAGATGTTAAGTGCATAAAATGGAGTTTATAGTACATAAGCCTTCCTAACTAAACTGGTCACCAAAAATACAGCATTTTTTAAAATTTCTTGCAACTAAAACTATAAACCTAACATTCATTAAGAAAAGGAAACGTGAAAAAAATATGCAGATAGAAAGAAGACAAAGGGCAAAAGGTTTCTAAATTTTATTTTATTTCTAAAGTTTTTTTTTTATTTTTCCCAAATTGTTAAATTTTTACCCCTCAAAAACCTAATTGATCAGCGAAATTATACTACTATCATAAACTACAATGTCTCACGAGAAAACAATTTCAAAATCACTGGGGTTAAAGTGTTGAAAAGTTATTATAAGAGGAAGAGACACTGGTCAGATTTTAAGAAAAAGGTCTGAGCCTTAATGTACAAACTGACTGCATCCTTGAGGGATAAAGCATCTACTTTTACATAATTCCCTTCTTTTTTGTATATGTGGCTATGAACCATCTTAGACATTGCAGTTCATATATGACAGATTGTTGTGTTTTCTAGTTGGATTTGGAAATGAAGCCAGGACATAGATTGTTGCTTTGTGCTTCCCAGTGTGCTTGCTTTCTTTTAATGCCTGAATGCTGCTCTTGCTTTTATGATTTTGATAGCTGAACTCCTCTGGGGAGCATAACACTGCATTGCTTGTTCATTGGATTTGAGAGGTGTCATTATTTGTCTTGATAGTTTTGAGAATACATACAAGAAAGCGTTTGCCAACAAAGCTGTTTTTTTTCTGCCGTTGTAAGAAACCTTGTAGCAGAGTAAAGTTGTACATTGCTAATAGAATGAGAACTAAAACCATATGTTTAATATTAACAGTCACTTTACTACAACCTGTGCAAATTATGCAGATGACTGATTGAGTTATTAAATACACCTATAGGTCCAGTGGAGACCAACTGTCTGTATGATATATATGTATGATATACAGAAGTAAACCACACAATGGGGTTTTGCGATTTCTGTTTTTGGCGCATGCGAACGGATTGTGGCGCTTTGGCGCTGGCTTGCATGTGACAGAAATCGTGGGGGCGTGGCTGTCGTACAACCCGACGGATTCGGACAAACCGCAGAATTTAAAAACGGAATTGTGTTGCAAGATCAAGCACTCACATGCACCAGGAAGAAGCAGGTGAACTCCGGCGGACCTCGGCGCAGAAGCGACGGATGCAGGAACTCGGCGCACGACCTTAGTGAATCGCGAATCCTTGTCGGACAAAGCACTGCGGGATCGCGACACGACCGGGTAAGTAAATCTGCCCCAATGTCTGCTCATTGTTATTACTGTTGTCTGTAAATCACATAAAATCATGTTTTTTTTCTTAGTATCACAACCGTTGAGAATATAGAAAGGGCAGACAGTAAGCCTTGTGTTTTCTACCTTCCTGCCTTGACATGCTATGTCCAAGATTTACAGCCAAAACTCATTGCATAAAACAACATTAGTTCCATTAGAGGAGACTAATAATGATAATAATAAGTCCTTTATTTATATAGCGCTCACACATTACGCAGCGCTACACAGTTTTTGCAAAATTGATCCCTGTCTCCAATGGGGCTCGCTATATCAAATCACCTACCAGTATATTTTGAAGTGTGGTTGGAAACAGGAGGACCTGGAGGAAACCACGCAAACACTAATCTATGAGTGGTACCTGTTGTGGTTGATGCATTCAATCCACTTAAATTTTTATATAGATGTTGCTTTTTAACGCAATGTGAGATTTGAGCAGAGCAGATTTTACACAAACTTGCGGTATAGGCATCAAAATGGTTTCACAAAAAATGTGGCTATACTTCAAGTCTTAGGGATCAACTACTATCACTAATTAAAACTATATTTAACAATAGCATTTTCTTTGAAATATATTTGTCTGGCTTTGCACGTTCATGTACCTTCTAAATAATAAGCTTTGACATTACCCTGGCCTCAGTTCTTGCATTGCTACTAAATCTTTATAATATTTATCTACATTTACTGTACAGTTTAATGGCTGGGCGGAAGGTGATTGTTGCGTCCTACAGAATATTTACAGGATGTTCAGATAAAAGGTTGGCCATATGTTCTAAGCCATTTGTCAAATGTTTCCTGTTTTTACAAAATCTGGAACTGTTAATTATTTATAATTTAGATGAGTAGTTATGGAACTTAAATATATTAAAGGGGTCATTTATCTTTAGTCTGGAAATTTGCACCTGTCTTTTTTTAAAACATTTATGGGAGTTTTGGACTTGCCTGATTCATCTTAGAGGATTATATATCTGCTGAATCTTTTTCTTTTTAAAAAGTCAAACAAAAGTTGCTGATTTTTGAACAACCCATTCTAATATATTTTCTATGCCAGTAGGGGAGTGGAGGATTTTTTGCAAGAACTGTTACTTTTTGCAACCATTGCCCAAAATATTTTAAATTCCAACAATCTGGAATCTAAAGATAAATCGGACAAAACACTGGAAAACTGAACTGCGTTGGGCAGGTGAAAAAGCTGCAAAGTTGGGGGCAAATCCACACATGTTTCCAAAAAAGTCACAAAAGAAGTGCAAAAAAAGAGAAAAGACTGTAATGAATCCTCTCTAAGTGTATTGTACTTACCAGCTCTGAACTGAGACTTCTGTTTTCAATACTTACAATCAGAAAATAAAGAATTACACAGTTTGCAAGAGATTTTCAAAGCTCTCCTTAACTCTATGCTTGACGTATTAGTATGTCAAACGTCGGCTGTGGTTGTATGCAGACGCCTCGCGGGTTGAGTGCTCTCCATACAAGGTGGGTGTTTGCTGCATATTGCATGCTATGGCAACACCCCTGATCGGTGCTAGCACCGGTTGTTAACCCTTTGAGCTTTGCTGAAGGCTGCGCTGCCATTTTGGTTTAGATCATCATCCTCATGATGTCATCAGGGAGCGGCGATCTATTATCATGACATGGCTTGGGTCATACAAAGACCTGAGGCTGTCTCGTTTTACACTATCTATTACAATGTGTTATTTGTTATAGAGGATTTGGAAAATCCCTATATACTGACATACTGTAGTATGGTTGCTGTGAACCAAAAAAGGTACTTAATGAGAACAGAGAGGCAAAATACTTTGAGGAATGATTCCCAGTGCCACATTGAGCAGCATTATGGTTGTTAGTTTGCTCAGAATGACGGTTACACTTTAAATTAATTCTGCCCAAATCCATGCACATTTGCAAAAAAATAAAGAAATACCATTTTGTGTTATGGAATAGAAATTCAGCAACAAAAATTAAAATTAATACCTTTGTTTTCATATAGAGGCATAATGTGATTGAGACGATATATGATGTTCCACACCCCCTTGGTGTACACAAGGTCAATTAGCTATCGTTTTCACAGACACGCTGCTTAACCCTGAAAGTATGAAAAAAGTTGCCACTTGCTCCAATGAGACAGCCTAAACAGCCAACCTCTTGTTAGGTATAACCCTAGTCCATAACAGGATTATATCAGGTCAGAAACCTGCCCAGTTAGTGTATATATTTTATAGTGAGAACACGGTAGCGTGGTTTTGTGGATCGAGTTGTCAGAACAGCCCCAGACCCAACACTATAAACAAGGGTTATATATATATATATATATATATATATATATATATATATATATATATAGACATTGAAGTTACAAGAAGTATAAGGACTGAAAGTTATTTACCAGACGTTGCTGCTGACATGGGAAGGCGCATGTGGCTAGATGGTCTTAGGGTTTTTGCTGCACAATGTTCATTGTGACCTGCCAAAGAAGAGAAGCAATGGCTCCAGTGGTCTAAAGGGCTATGATAGATATGCCCCATCCGACCCTAGGAGGGTGCTAGAACCCCTCCAACCAGAATCCAGTGTACTGCAATCTCAGGATACATAAGTAGTCAGAACTTATCAATGGAAGATCATAGAGTAACAGTGCCATTGGATGCATCTTGGCCACCAGTTCATTTGAAGACCAAACAAGAAAAATCTATTCTATTCTTCCATTGAGAGTTCTGTGAATCCCCTTAACGACAGGCTCCTGAACAGACTGAGATCCAGTTAGGTGCATAATCCCCCAGATTCTAGAAATGTAGCCTGTATCTGACTAGGACACGCCAAAACTTCATAACTCCCTTATGAAGTTATGCCCCAGAGATTCTTTTGGCATTTTCTCTATCAAGGCTGTGGCCTGCCAAATGTGTGAAATCAGCCTTTGAAGCTTAATGCACATGATTAGCTTGACATGTAACCCCTTGATATACCCTCCACAGTGGTAAAGTATGTGAAATCTTGGCATGCTTCATTTGATAATGCATGGAATATATTTTTCCCTAAAAGTCTTCAAAATACTGTGCTATTGCAGACACCACTAAGATGTATGCTGTTGGTGTCCATACTGCCATTCTATCCATCAGGATTGTTGAAGATATTTATATGCATGTCATTAGGGACTAATCTATTGCTTGGTTGAGGAAAATGCTAAATTCTCTCAACATTTAAGAATCCCATTGTACAAAGTTTTAACCATTCTAAACTATTGTCTAAAGATACACATTTGAAATGTATCAAAATTAAGTTTCGACCTCTTTCTTCAAGCAGTTTATTAAAATTTAACACATCTTGGTTGTTGCATTCCCCCCCCATTGTGTTATTTTACCGTAAAGTGTACTCGTATGTGTCCTCTGAGATCCTGCATTTCATGCTTCCATCTACCGTGGAATATTTTAGTTTTGGATAAATAAAGCATAATAAATTAGAGAACGTTATCAAACATCATTGCTTTCATTATATTTTACTTGAAGGGTTGTTCAGTCTGGTCTAGGACGTCTTACTGATTTTGCTCAGTAGGCAAGAAGCAATGAATTAAAGTAAGTGGAATAAAATACAGCTAGAAGGAAGGATGAAAGGAACTGTATTAGATAATGCAACAGGGTATCTATAATTTACATTACACGTGTGGAGACAATATTTGAAAATGTTTTGGGCAATATTCCTTGCAAAAGAACATTAAAGGCAGTGATAACATGTTGACTTCAGGTATTTTTGGTGCTCAGAAATTCTGTTCTCAATTTTGGGTACAACGTGGAGCTGATTGTTATTTCAAAGCCCAACAAGGAAGAAATATGATCCACTTGCACAAGAAAAAAAGTCACGAACAGCAGATTTGGAACTTTTAAAACTTTATTTGCTCAAAGTTTTTTATGACAACTTTTCTTTTTTATATTAAGGGTGCATGGTGAGGTCATGGTGTCGTCATAGGGCATCCAGCGTCCCCCAGATACATCAACATACTATATATAGCAGCTTTCTTATGTAAATGAGTACTTAAAGGGGTATTCCAGGAATATACATAATTCATAGTAAAATGTGTCATTAAAATCTAAGATGATATATATTTAGATGTTATTTAACATTTTGCTCCCCTTAGCAGAAAAGTGTTGTAGACATACACTGTAATGAAGAGTTAAATACTCCTGGCCATTTAATCAATCCTGTGACTTTGTCCCTGTGGAGGAGACACAGGATATAAGATGGCCGCTGGTCACGTGTCCATATCACATGTCCTGCATTTGCCTGAGCAGGTCATGTGATCACCACTATGATTGGCTGTTGTCAGTTGGTGCAGTGCATCAAGTATGGCCAGTGTTGTATTGAGACATCATCTCAGTGGGACAATGTGCAGTGATCCTAAAAGCAAACTATTTAAAGGTGTTGGCCACTCTTTAAAGGGGTATTCCCATTTTGGCAAATTAATGTTAGTGTTTGTATGATGAAAAATAATACAATTTTCCAATATACTTTCTGTATGAATTCCTCCTGGTTTTCTAGATCTCTGCTCGGTGTCATTCTACAAAAAGCTTTTATTTTTACTTCCAGTGGACAGAAATTTGCCCATGGTAACACAGGTGTGCGGCTCATTAGTATTATAGAGAGTAATCAGAGCTGTGTGTTATAACGAGCCGTGCACCTGTGTGACCATGGTCAGATTTCTGTCCACTGCAAATAAACAATGAAGCTTTCCATAGAATGACAGCAAGCAGAGATCTATAAAACAACAAGGAATTGATACAGAAAGTATATTAGTAATTTGTATAACTTTACATTATTCAAAAAATATCAATTACTTGTTGAAATGGAAATACCTTTTTACATCAATTGTCCATGGCGGCCACCTTGGAGATAACTCTTTACTCCTACTTTAGAAATCCCATAAATCCTAAAAGCAAACTATTTAAAGGGATTGGCAACTCTTTAAAATCATTTGTCCATATGCCTTTACTGCCTTTACTGAATAATATTACCTGAATGTTCACCATTTGAGTCATCATCCCTGATGCTTCCTTCCGTGCTGTTTTTACATGTCTCTGCACTGGTAAATAGCAGGGACCTGTTGCAGGAGATTATGACTCATCCTGCCTCTCCCTATGTCTTTTCAGTGAGATGGACTGAGAGAAAAAAACACACTGGAGGCTGCCATTAGGATGGGCTGAAGTACTGAGAAACAGGTTGTGCATAGAGCAGCATAGGGAGAACAGGGAAAGGCTGAAGCTCTCACAGGAGGCAATGACACAGGTACATATACATGCAGAAGGACACATGATACTTTAGCAGAACATAGTCTCTGCAAGAATTTGTGATTATTATACACTATGTGGGCATGGAGGGGTTGTATAGGGGCTCAATCACCGGTGGAGTGGGTAAGTACAGAGTGTACCTTTTTAAAACCTGCAGATTTATTAGCATAACTTGCGTAGTTTTGCCTGGATTTGCAGCTACCCGCTGTATACATCAAGAGGCCTTAGCCTCTTCATGTATATGGTGGGTAGGAGGGGGTATGGCCTCTATTGTACGCTGGCGCACAATAAATTTCCCCATATGTGTGCATGTATAGTAGTTTCTGCAACTGGTTGATAGGAAATTACTTTTCTTTTTAACTCCTTAACAATGTGCGCCGTAATAGTACCGTTACCATTAACACCGTTTAACACCCATGATCGGTGCTAGCCATCTTGGTCGGCCATCCCCGTGATGTCATCGGGGAGTGGCAATCGGTCACCATGACAGCCTCGGGTCTTCCAAAGACCCGAGGCTGTCTCGTTTTAATGCATTCATTACAATGTGCTAATTGCACATTGTAATGAATGAGGTGGAAAATCCCCATATACTGCCATACTGTAGTATGGCAGTATATCGTAAGATCGATCAGACAACCTAAGGTTAAAGTACCCTAGGGAGTCTGAAAAATAGTAAAAATAAAAAAAGTTTTAAAAAAAATGATAATAAAAAAACATAATAATTCTAATCTTTCTATAAAAAATCTTTGGAGGCAAAAAGCTCAATATAAACCTTTATAAATTCTGTGAGCAGTGTAGTTTTTCAAAATAGGATATTTTGTGGCGGGGTTCACTATTCTCGTAACTCAGGAACTTTTCAAATGTGTAATGGCACCTGAAAACAACATCATCAAAATCTGCCCTCTAAAAGCTCAATGGCTCCTTCCGTTCTGAGCCCGGCTGTGGGCCCATAAAGTAGTTTACTTTCACTTATGGATATTGTCCTACTCGTAACAAACTGCACAAAAAAATCTGAGACATGTTTTCTCATTTTATCCTGAATTAACGTGTAAATATTAGGACTATATTATAATTTTATTGTCAAAATTAAAAAATTCAAAACAGAACCTCCATTTTTCAATGGTTTTCATTCTTGCGAGATGCTTACCCTTTTATCACTTGAACAGCCCAGAAGTAGAAACACTTTATGAAGAGGGCTCACGGGCTAAACCCGTCATACAGTGGTGGGGTTTGCTGCATATTGCAGCAAACACCCACCGCTAATACCTGCCATTGGTGCTAGCACCGTTTGTGAGTATTAACTCCTTGATTGCCGCTGGCGGAGCTACTGTCAGCATTTAAAATGTTACAACTGCGTATGAGTTGTGTCCTTAAGGGGTTAAACAGCATTTTGGGCCATTTACCCTCATTGGGGCATTTTCCCCCTGACTTTCAAGGCCCTTTTTGAGCCTGTTCTGTATAGTAGGTTGAATACAATAAAATTGTTTACAAGTCTATTGCACTCTTTACTATGCTTAACCACAAATACAAATTTATGTATTTGATTCTTTCAATGTAATTCAATATAACTTGGCACATGGACAACATGTTCACTAAAAAACAATGCCAGGTACATTTACGTTAATTATACTTGTTTGTCTCCAGGTCAAATTCTATTAACTTTTCTGAACTCCTTTTTCCAAAGCAAAATTGCCTTATGTTTCTCTAGAGCCAGCTTTAGAATAAGATAAATGAACTCTAGGCATGCACATCATTTATTATTAGAAATGAATGTTTTTCCATGCAGTTATTTGTTGTGAAATATATACTTTGTACTTTTGGAGTCGACTTCACCATTGATCTATGCTTTCCATCACAAATTAGTGGGTCACAACAGAATTATTAAAACTTTAATTTGAGCCAGGGATTGGGGTACTGCTCTGCTCTACATAAAGTGGTGAGATGAGCCTGCTCTGAAGAACATATATAGATATAAATAGTAAAGCCTCATTGACTATAATACAATATTTATTTTATTTTAAGTAGTCAGACGACTAAAACTCACATAGACTTCAATAGCAAAAAAGGGCCTAGCCTTTGGGATGTTTTAACCCTTTCCTTGCCTGGCATTTCTGGAAATATTGTATTGGCCAGAGCAATTTTTATTATTTTCCCCAAATTTGGACCAACATTACAGCAAAAACAATTATACTAAACCCCAGCAAATCATATATTTTCTGAAATCATGCACTTACCCTATATTTAATATACCAGACTGTTCCCAATACTGCTGATTATCTGTATGTTCAGTGATACCGTTACCTGTATACCTCATTATTTGAGGCTCGCTGTAAAGCTACAGATACCTTACCGGTACCGATTGACACTGGCACTGAATTGCTATAAATTTATGCCTAATGGTACCCGACACCGCCGATCATCTATATGTTCTGGGACAACGCTACCTATATACCTCATGATCGTATGCTCGTTGTTAAACTACATATCTTACCCATAAGACCACCATCTGGTATTCACTACACCCATTGTGGGACTGCCTTGATGTCCTTACCTTTAACAGTATTAAGTTGCCGTATGGAAGCATTTCCACCTTGTCATCTACTGTCTACCATCAATTCTAGACGTGTATTCCAATGTTACATTGCCATGTGATTGTATACTTATCCTCAATGATCTCCTGTATATATAATGTATATATTTACATATATTCTCCTATCAGCACTGATGTTATCCTATTTGTATCTCCTTGCAGTGCTTGACAAAGGCCCAGGGGGCCAAAACGTCACACTGTACTCTACTCTACCTATAATACAATTCTAAACTACAACTGAATACTACGTTGTGCGCAGTCTTTTACATTTACATATGCCCTATATTTAAAATTGCATTAAAGAGTTTATAGACAGACGCCTTCATGCAATTTTGAATCAAAGTGTAAAATTTTATTAAAAATACATAAAATTTGACTTTGATGGCAAAAAGTGTGCCCCAAAAAGAAAATATTTAGCTTCACATCTTGTAAATGTAATAGATGAACATGTGTAGATTTCACAGATAACTCATAGTCATATGCTCACATGAATAAATCATAATAATATCACTAAAATTGAAATAACTAAATATCTGCTTTTGAGCGACAAATTTTAAGACATAAGCTGCAAAATATAGCAATAAAACAGATTAAAAAGTAAAGGCACCCCTAAAAACCTTTACATTTTTTGAAAGCAGACAACCAGGCAATTGCATTTGCCTTGATTAACAGTTGACAGCCTGTACACCCTCATGTAACTTTGCCACAAACATAAATTATTAAACAAATTTTTTTTTTATCTGAAACTCACTTCAAAGTGGAGTTTTATGCACAAATAGGAATTTAAAAATAAATGTGAGCAGATTTATATATACCACAATACACATCTTCAAATTTACACTCCTAAAATGCTAAAACAAAAACCATGCCATATTTGGTTGCAATTGACAAATTAGTTTAAAAATATATTCCTTTTCTGTCAAAATAATTTTTTTCCCAGAAATCACTGCCTACCATGTATACAAAAATAACTTTTATATTCATACACTCAACCACCTTTATGAAACTTTGCAGCAAAATGCAAACATTACATGAAAATTCTAAAGTTTCCTCAAAAATATGTACAAATCCAGAATACTTATTTAAAGAAAATATACTTTCCTAAAAACGGTAAGATGTGAGAAGTTAATATATAGATATATAGAAGTTAATACCCCAAATATGTACATTCACCAAAATATGGAGCTAAGGAACTGGTAAATCCACAGGGGCTGCCGAATAATTTTTGAGAAAATTGCACTGAGCTCCACACAGATATATTATTGTATGATCCCTTACAGAATGGTAACCCAAATAATATTAAAATTATATGTCCATAAATCAAGCTAAAGAGATAACTAAAGTCACTTTTGCGCACCATTGTATTAGCTGTAAAGTAATGGAACCCTTCATGGTTCATAAGAATTTAGTTCACTTTATTCAGGAATCTGTGTGTGTTTTTCTTATTTTTCAACTTTACGTACATATTCTTGGTCCCGGTGTTAATATGTAGCTATATTAGGCGAAGAGGATCGAATGTTCATTGTTTTGTTCATTTTGAAAAAAAAAAACCCATTACGAAAACAATACAAAAGACAGTCAGAGAGCAAGTGTGTTTGATTGATTGTATTAGATTGTTCTGGATAGGAGATATTAAAAAACATGAACATTAGTTGATATTATCCCTTATCAAAATTTTGTAATATATAAAGTCAATATTTACATTATCTGAGAGGTGCAGCAGCTCCTGTGTGCAGTATCGTCCAAATTCTCCCAGCAGCCTGCTGGCTAATAATCTGGTGGGTTCTTTCCTATGAAAGAGAAGAATGCATAGGCTGACTAAGGTGATATACTGCAAACACCCCACCTCCCATAAATGATGTACATGAAAAGTGTATCTCATCCACAAATAATACCCCATATGTTCAAATTACAAAAAAATAAACATTCGATAGCCTGTAAAATGTGACAATGCAAATCTGCTCTGAATAGGGCTCCTTCCTTTCTATGCCCGGCCATGTAGCAGTTTACCAACACCAATGGGGGATCCTCATACTTGGGAAAAAATGGGTATCAAACTTTATGGAGTTTTTTTGTAATTTAATACTTTGTGGCAGTTTAATTTTTGGCCAAAGTTCACACATTGAGGGGTGTAGTTTCTTAAATGGCATAATTTATGGAGTTTTACAGTTAGTTAGGTCTCTTAAAGTCACTTAAAGCTGAGCAGGTGGCTCTAAATAAGGGTTTTGGCGATTTTCATAAAAATTTGAAAAATAGCACCCACAATTCTAAAACAGCCTAGAAATGACAGAGGATGCATAAAAAGCCACGGCGATAAAAAGCAGACATTTGGGAAAAGTTACTTGGGTGCTATAACTATCTGCCTGAAAAACAAAACATTTTTAACTTTGAAAATGAATAATTTTAGAAATGTTCCATTTTCCATAAAAAAGATATCATTATAATTTTTCTATTAATTTGAAGTACAATGTTTGATGAGAAAACAATCTCAAAATACCATGGATTTGTTAAAGCGTTACAGATGTGTAAACTCCCATATTGACAAAGGGCAAATTTTAAAAATCATGAATATCTTGGGTTCCCTGATACCTCAAAACATAATTTTAGATTCAGGATGCAGTATAGAAAGCAAGAATGACCTCACCAAGCTTTAGATGTAGATATCTTCTTCTTTTATTGAATAAGGTACATATACTCACATAACAATGCAAGGGAGGGAGTGGGAGCTGAATGCCCATAGGAGGGCAACGGCCGTTTCGCGCTGTGCTGCGCTTCTTCCGGCCCTAAGTGCCCTTAGGCCGGAAGAACGGCAGCACAGCGCGAAACGGCCGTTGCCCTCCTATGGGCGTTCAGCTCAGGTTCGCTAGGGAAATGCTGGGACTTCTGGTTCTTCTGGTTGTGCTAGCAGCGTTCTCCGACCCCCGGCGCGTATCCGCGCAAACTCCACCTCTGGTCCCGGGCAGCGGTCGCTAAGATCTCGCGCTGTCTAGGAGTTGTGTTCGGAACTGCTGGGACTTGTGGTACCTCTGCATAGTGCCTGGTTATTCTGCACCATGAGGGTTGATTCCCAGAAGTTGTCCAGCTCCTATCAGGTTCTGGAGGTGGGGTTCTGGCTACATAAATTGCGACTTCACTAGTTACCTGTGCCAGTGTTTGAAATATCTTCATCACTCGCTCTCTGCATTAGGTTGATTTGCTCTGTATCTGTATCATTGTGATCGGCGTCGGCTAGTTTTTGACATTGACTCTTTGCTTACTGACTTTGTTCTTGATGTACCCTCTCGCTCTATTTCGTTGGGTTTCCCAAAAATTACCGGTATTAAAAAAAAAAAATGTGTCGCTTGACGCGCGCTTACCTGCACCCAGGATAGGATGGTGAACTTCGGCGAACTCCAGCGGACTTCAGTGCAGCAGCGACACCTGGTGAACATTGGACGCACTACCTTAATGAATCGCCGGAAGACCCGAATCCTCGACGTTGAACGCACCGCTGGATCGCGACAGGACCAGGAAAGTAAATGTGCCCCAGTGTCTTTTCTTACCTTTCTATATCTTCCGTCTTTATTTTCCCTGTATGGGTACAGGCTGTGATCATCAATATATTTGTTGTGTTTACTCTGTGTATGAGGTGATGGAAAGTGGTATTATTTTTTCTTTATTCATTATTATTAATGTGTTTTATTGTATGCAAATATTTCATTGTCCCTGTAATGTATAATGTGACATTTGTGGTTACTGTCTGCATTGTTTAGAAAATGTGAAAAATAAATTAAATTGAGGTAGGTAAATCTCCTTTTCCTGATATTATATGGAGTCTTCATATACAATTTATAAAATGTTTTAAAAAAGTAAAAATTTAAATGACCCCTTTCCTTAGATCACCTATAATAGTAAATAAACAGTAAGAATCATAAACCTGTTCGGTATCGCTGCATCCCAAAATGTCTAATCTATCAAAATATAATAAAGATTATTCCCAGCCTTAAACCCCGTAAAAATATAGCGGCCAAAGTCGAATGTGTCACTTTTTTGCCTTTTTGCAAATTATAAAAAATTCTATAAAAAGAGGCCGCACAGTCCTCAAAATGGTAGCATTAAAAATGTCATCAAAAGTCGCCAAAAATTACACCACCCACAGCTCCGTACACTGAAGTATGAAAAAGTTATTGGCGCCAAATGAAGAAAAGGCAAAATGAAGATTTATTTTTATTCGTACAGGAGGTTTTATTTTTTGTAAATGTATGAAAACATTCTAAAACCTATATTCATATATGCTAATTTTGTATACCCAAGATCATACCGATCCAAAGAATAAAGTAGACATGTTATTTAGGCTGCACAGTGAAAGCCATAAAATCCAAGCCCGCAACAAAAAGGCGCAAATGCATTTTTTCAATAATTTTCATGCATTTGGAATTTTTTCCCCGCTTCCCAGTACTGTACATGCCATGAAATATTAAATACCGTCACTATGAAGTGCAATTTGCTATTCAGAAAACATAGCCTTTATACAGCTCTTTTCATGGGAATATTAAAAAATGTATAGATTTTTGAATGTGAGGAGTGAAAAATGAAGACAAACAGCCTGGTCGTTAAGGGGTTAAATTGCAGAATTTTAAAATATGTCTCCTATTACAAAAAGTTATATCTATTGAGCATAAACCTACTGCATTGTGGTTTCACTTTATGATGGGAACAATGATGTAGACGTCTACAGATCCAAGCTTGCGGTGAAAAAATAGGACAGATATTGCCTTGTTGGCGGAGGAAGATAGGACACTATGGAGTGTGAAATGCCTTGACTAAAAGGTAAAGTTGGAGTCAGATAGGTTCTGTGTTCAAGCGGTCACATTTTGTAAAACTATAATTTTTGCAAAGCTGTTTATTTGTGTTTTCTCACTGCGGTTATGGTGTCATATGCATCAATAGTTACAACCCTTTTTTCTTATCCCCTGTCATTTGGATGGCAGATAAAACATGGCTGTTTACCTCAGAGATTCTCATATCCTTTATAGTACATCCACCTAAAAACATTCAAATGATACTCTTGGATATGCCAAATATATTGACTGTTTACAAGTGAAATTTTTACATATTATACAAATTGCTGTCAAATTATATGAGATTTAGCTCTTAAAAGTAAATCGCCCACTTAAATTGCGTCAATTATCATTATTCAGGAAAATGATTTTCTTTTAAGAAAAGGAGGTTCAAAGCTACAAACTGTGTGGGATGGCACAGAGTTTGCATTTTGTAAAGGACTGGCTCCTGGTATGACTGGAGGGCAGGAGAATTGAAGCACATAGCACACTATGTTTTCATGTGACAATGAAGTGACACTTAATAAACAAGTATGTCCTATTCAGCAGTTATAAACAATAGCTAGTTTCTGAATGCAGAAGTTGAACAAAAGAAATTTAAACCAGCATCAGTAGGCTTAATAAAAGCGAAAAATATCTAACTAAGCATCGGATTATCTACATCAATGTGTTTGTGAAAGAAAATTATCGTATGTATATTTTTGTGTAACTTCACACCTGTGTTAACGGTGCCTCTAATATGACCTCTAGGTTTTTACATAAATATATATATATATTTTCTTTTACATAAAAAACCTATAGGAATGAAACAAATGTTTTTTCCCCATAACCCATGAAATTTTTTCTCTCCAGAAAGGTATCCAGGCCTCTCTTGTACATGTACATAGAGTCCGCCATAACAACCTCCTGCGGCAGAGAGTTCCACAGTCTCACTGCTCTTACAGTAAAGAACCTTGTTGAGTCTATGTTGATGGTAGAATCCCCTCTCCTCTAGGCGTAGAGGATGCCCCCTTGTCCCGGTCACAGGCCTAGGTAAAAAGATTTTTGGAGAGATCCTTGTACTGCCCGTTTAAGTATTTGCACATTGTAATGAGATCTCCCCTCAACTGTCTTTTTTCTAAGATGAATAACCTCATGTTTTGTGATCTGTCAGTGTATTCTAGTTCCCCCATTCCCCTAATAAGTTTGGTTGTTCTCCTTTGCACCCGTTACAGTTCTATTATGTTCTTTTTATAAACTGGTGACCAAAACTGTACACACTGGGGCACATTTACTTACCCCTCGGTCCCTCGGAGTTCCCAAAAGTGAATTGTCCGTCCGGAATGCACTGTGCCACGATTCACTTAGATTATGCACCCGATTTCCTGCATCTGTCACTTCCCTGCTGAGGTCCGCCGGAGTTCACCATCTTCCTCCTGGTGCATGTAAGTGCTTGGCTTATGACACAATTTTGAAGTTAAATTCCGCAATTTGTCCGAATCCGCCCCCAATTCCTGTTGCATGAAAACCGGTGCAATTGCGCCAAAATCCGATCACGCGCAGCAAAAAAACCCTTTTAAACCCCTGTCCCAGCGGCACAAAATGGAAATCGTCGGAAGTGCGGTCCGTCGGGCCCTTAGTAAATAACCCCCAATATTCCATGTGTGGTCTGACCAGTGATTTGTGTAAGGGCAAATAATCTCATGATAAATCCCATAATTGTATTTGATTTAGTAGCTTTGGTCACTCAAATGAAGTATACCATCCACTAATACCCCCAAGTCTTTTCAGCACCAGTTTTACTAAATTATTGACTGTTTAGAACTTAATTGTACTTTTTGTTTTCATGGTTAAGTGCATACCCTTACATTTCTCTACATTAAAACTCATCTACAATTTTCCTGCCGATTCTTCCTGCTTCCACACATCCCTCCCTAATGTTATACTATCGGCCTTGGTATCAATTACTTTACAGAGCTTAGTATTATCTGCAAGTATTGAAACCTGACTTTGTAAACCGTTTATCAGATAAGTAATAAAAATATTTAAAAGAAGGGGGCCCAATACTGACTTAATTTGCCATTAATAATGACCCTCTGTTTTCTATCACTAAGCCCATTGCTTGCCAAAATGCACAGATTTTCCCCTAGCTCCAGCAGTCTCATTTTATGTACAACTCTTTTATGCGGCACTGTATCAAATGCCTTGTAAAAGTCCAAATACACAACATTAACAGCCTCCCTGAAGTTCCATTCTAGGACTTACCTCCTCATAGAAGCCAATCAGATTACTCTGACAGGGCCAATCTTTCATAAACTCATGCTGATGCTGGGTTATAATGTTATGTACAGTGAGATACTCCAGGATAGCATATCTAATAAATTCCTCAAATATTTTCTCCACAACCAAAGTTAAATTATCAGGTCTGTAGATCTTTCTAGGATTGCTTTTTTATTTTTTTCTTTATTGGTACCACATTTGCTACGCACCAGTCGTGTGGAACAGAACTTGCAGAACCTGCCCTTAAGGAATCTTTAAACATTAAAAATAATGGTCTACCACAGTACATAATTCATGCAGTATCCTGGAGTGTATGCCATCTAGGCTTGGTGATTTATGTATTTTAGTGTTTTTGAGACACCACCGCACTTAATCCAGGCTTAAACAGTTCACATTCAACAAAATAATTTACATTACCGCTCATCATATTTTCTACCATGGTATTTTACTGGGATGTTTCAATGACCCCCAGGTTATTTCTCAGACGGTCCACACTTTCTGTTTTATATTTAATTTTCATTTATTATCTTGAAGAATAATTTTGGATTATTTTACTTTTTCTGGTTATATTCCTGCTATTCTTCAGTCTAATTTAGTTACCGTGAAGTGCAAACATATTAAACAGTAAATTTTTGCTATCTGTTCTTCCTCATCTTTCAATCGTATTGACCCCCTGAGGCCACCAATACAGTTTAAAGAAGGAAGGCAAATTAAGATTCGTAGCTTCTCTCCAGAGTCTTTCTGTAGAAGAACAATTGTGGCCCCAGTAGGAAGACCTCCAAAAACATTGCAGTTCTGTCAACACCTTCTCGCTTTTCCTGCAGTTCCAAACAGCCAATGGAATGTTGCTTTAAAACAGCGCTGAGAGCAGCATCTCTTAAGTTGTCTGGGACTGCAGGTGGATTTGGTCCTATTTGGTGAACTCTGTCCTGGAGCAATGGACTGAGTGCCCACAGAAATGGCTCTGAGTGCCACCTCTGGCACCCGTGCCATAGGTTCACCACCACTGGTCTATGAGACGCAGGCACTTTTTAGCAAGATTTTTTCTTGCTAAAAAGTGTGTCTTATAGTCCAAAAAATACAGTAGTTAACCACATTGGCATTTTCTTATGGTATGTGTTTTCCACAGGCCTTTATTTAGAATATTTAAGGTAATCACTTAGTTGCTGAAAATGTAGATGTTCTAGAGCAGTGATGGCAAACCTTTTAGAGACCGAGTGCCCAAACTACAACAAAGACCCGCTTATTTATCGCAAAGTGCCAACACAGAAATTTCATTTGTCATTTATACATCTTTCAATCGTATTGACCCCCTGAGGCCACCAATACAGTTTAAAGAAGGAAGGCAAATTAAGATTCGTAGCTTCTCTCCAGAGTCTTTCTGTAGAAGAACAATTGTGGCCCCAGTAGGAAGACCTCCAAAAACATTGCAGTTCTGTCAACACCTTCTCGCTTTTCCTGCAGTTCCAAACAGCCAATGGAATGTTGCTTTAAAACAGCGCTGAGAGCAGCATCTCTTAAGTTGTCTGGGACTGCAGGTGGATTTGGTCCTATTTGGTGAACTCTGTCCTGGAGCAATGGACTGAGTGCCCACAGAAATGGCTCTGAGTGCCACCTCTGGCACCCGTGCCATAGGTTCACCACCACTGGTCTATGAGACGCAGGCACTTTTTAGCAAGATTTTTTCTTGCTAAAAAGTGTGTCTTATAGTCCAAAAAATACAGTAGTTAACCACATTGGCATTTTCTTATGGTATGTGTTTTCCACAGGCCTTTATTTAGAATATTTAAGGTAATCACTTAGTTGCTGAAAATGTAGATGTTCTAGAGTGTTTGTTTCCCTTACACTAACCATCTTAGTGAAACATAATATAAAATCAATGATGTTGTGGTCACTATAAACCAGGTGCCCCCCAAACTGTATTTTTTATATTCTGTCAGGTCTGTCGGTTAAGGTAAGGTCAAGGAGTCCTCTTGTTGGGTCTTTGCACAAGTTGTGACACGTGATTGTCTTTTGTTATTGGTAAAAACCTTCTGCCTTTGAATTACCTGCAGGTTGCAGGTGCACTTTACTATGTTTCACCATGCTTTAAGGCCGCATATATTTGACTTACCACCAGTTCTTCTGCTTATATTTTAAGCCTTATAACAATATTTTATTATTTTTTCCACCCATAGAGACTCCACATTTTCATTTTTCTCACCGAAGTCATCTCGCCGGATGGGTTTCACATATAAACAAACCCCTCCCCCCTTTTTTCATACAAACATTTCTAAAAAGTACTGTAAGCATCTATATTAACAGTCCAGTCATAGCTATTGTCCAGCCATGTTTCACTAATACCCACTAAATCATATTTGACCTTTAACCCCTTATTGACATGTGACCTATTAGTACGTCACATGCCGGGTCCCGGTGCATGGAGAGGGTTCGGTAAGTCTTTGCTGCATATTGCAGTAAACGCTTACCGGTAACATCCGCGATCGGTGCCGGCACCAATCGCGAGTGTTTTCCTGTTGATTGCCGCTGGCAAACCGGGGAGCGGATAATCCATCGCCATGGTAGCGTCAGGTCTCACAAAGATCCGAAGCTATCAGCACATTGTAAAGTATGAGGAGTAAAATCTCCATATACTGCCATACTTTAGTATGGCAGTATATAAAAGGATCGTACAGACACCCTTGGGAGTTAAAGTACCCTAGGGAGTCTGAAAAATAGTAAAAATAAAAATATAAAAAAGTTTAAAAAAATAATTATATAAAAAAACCTAAAAATTCAAATCACCCCCTTTCCCTAGAACTGATATAAATATAAATAAACACGGTATTGAATATTCCATGCCGTGTACTAGGAAGTGGGAAAAAAATTCCAAATGCAGTGAAATTGGTAAAAAACCGCATTTAACACCCGCGATCGGTGCTAGCACCGATCGCGGGTGTTACCGGTAAGCCTTTGCAGCAAAGACTTACCGGCTATGGAGAGGGCTCAGCGCGTGAGCCCTCTCCATGCACCCGCGGCTATTACGTCACGGGTCGTGAAAGGGTTAAGTCAAGATTTCACATATAAACAAACCCCTCCCCCCTTTTTTCATACAAACATTTCTAAAAAGTACTGTAAGCATCTATATTAACAGTCCAGTCATAGCTATTGTCCAGCCATGTTTCACTTATACCCACTAAATCATGTTTGACCTTTAACCCCTTATTGACATGTGACGTATTAGTACGTCACATGCCGGGTCCCGGTGCATGGAGAGGGCTCGGTAAGTCTTTGCTGCATATTGCAGTAAAGGCTTACCGGTAACACCCGCGATAATCCCTCGCCATGGTAGCGTCAGGTCTCACAAAGACCCGAAGCTACTTCGGGTTAACCCATTCATTACAATGTGCTATCAGCACATTGTAAAGTATGAGGAGTAAAATCCCCATGTAGTATGTAGTATGGCAGTATATGATAGGATTGTACAGACACCCTTGGGAGTTAAAGTACCCTAGGGAGTCTGAAAAATTGTAAAAATAAAAATAAAAAAAAGTTAAAAAAAAGAATTATAATAAAAAAACCTAAAAATTCTAATCACCCCCTTTCTCAAGAACTGATATAAATATAAATAAACAGTAAAAATCATAAACACATTAGGTATCGCTGCATCCAAAAATTCCCGATCTATCAAAATGATAACGGTTTTTCACTGCATTTAACTCCGTAATGGAAAATCGCGCCCAAAGTCGAAAATGGCACTTTTTTGCCATTTAAAAAAATATAAAAAATTCTATTAAAAGTGATCAAAAGGTCATACAGTCCAAAAAATGATAAAACGGCACCACCCACAGCTCCATACACCAAGTATAAAAAAGTTATTAGCGCCAGAAGATGGCAAAATCCCAAATAAAATTTTTGTACAGGAGGTTTTAATTTTTTGAAATGTATGAAAACTTTATAAAACCTATATAAATTTGTTATCCCCGTAATCGTAACGACCCAAAGAATAAAGTTGACCTGTCATTTGGGGCGTACAGTGAAATCCGTAAAATCCGAGCCCACAAGAATACGGCACAAATGTATTTTTTTACCAATTCCACTGCATTCTGATTTTTTTCCCCACTTCCCAGTACATGGCATGGAATAATAAATGCCATCACTATGAAGTTCAATTTGTTACGCAGAAAACAAGCCCAAACAAAGCTCTTTACATGGAAAAATAAAAAAGTTACAGATTTTTGAATGTGGGGAGTGAAAAATGAAAACGCAAAAGCGAAAAAGGGCTGTGGCGGGAAGGGGTTAAGAGTTTAAAGAGGACCTTTCACCACCTCACACATGTGAAGATTATCACACCATCCTGTAAGGGCTGCTACACAGATTCAGACGCACTTGGAATTTTCCTTCTAGCCCCCACATTTGCGGAAATATCATTCCGACGTTCTGACCATTGTAATATGTGTTTGGTCAGAGAGGAGGAGCTGGGCCTGGAGCTGGAGGCTGGCAGGCAATGTCAGAGTAGTTATTATGAATATTGAGTTGTGAGTTTTTTCTAGGTTCATCAAATGGTTGTGTTCACACACATTCCGCTAATATACTGTTGACATTACGTTTACGATGTTTCGGCAGTTTTGCTTGTGGTTGCACTTATGTGGCGTTTGCGGTAGTAATGATTACACGGCGTTTGCACCAGTTACAATTACATGGCGTTTGCAGCAGTTAAGATTATGCGGCATTTGCGCCAGTTACAAATGCACTGCGTTTTCACCAGTTGCGATTATGCAGCGTTTGCGGCAGTTGCAATTCCGCAGCGTTTGTGGCAGTTGTGATTACGCAGTGTTTGTGCCAGTTGCGATTACACAGGATTTGCGCCAGTTGCCATTACGTGGCGTTCGCACCAGTTGCGCTTATGAGCATTTGCGGCACATTAACACTTACGCAACCGTTGCTCCATTTTTATGCTTACGCACCGTTTGCGTGATGTTTACGCTGTAATTACGTTTCCGCAGCAATTATTTCAGGTTTACACTTACACTGCATTTGCGTTACGCTTACACAATGTTGGTTATTATGGTTATTCTTACGCGCTGTTTGTGTAAACGTAGCGATTCGCTGCATTTGCAGCATACTTTCGACTACGGCCGCTTGTCTCACATTTATGTTTGCGTTTATGCATACGCACCACTTGTGGCGCATTTTTTTACGTGCATGCAGTGTTTGAGGTGCGTTTACAGATTTTCTGTTTATGTTGAATTTTCCGCCATGTTTAAGCTTACATAGCATTCGCCTTTATGTCGAGTGTGACTTGTGTTTTTGCTTATGTAAACGGCGCTTGCGTTTATGGCACATTTACACTTACATTTACATGCCATTTGCATTTATGTCTGGTTAGCATCATGTTTACGCTTATGTGTTATATGGGTTGATGTCTCGTTTGCACTTATGTTTACACAGTGTTTGCGTTTCCGTTTACATTGCATGTGTGTTTACCAATGCGTGTAATATTGCATTTTTGTAAACATTGTGTAAATGCAATGTCAACAGAATATTAGAATGTGTGTGAACATAGCTTTTAGATGCAAATAGAGAAATTACATCTCAACACTGACAGTATGAGAGAAGATTAGCATAAGACACGCCCCCAGCTCCTCCTCTCTGACCAAACACTGATTGTAATGGTCAGATCTCTTGACTAATAACTCTGCAACCGCGAGGGCTAGAAAGAAAATTCCAAGTGCCTGTGAATCTATGTAGCAGCCCCTACAGGATGGTCTCCATATAAGTGAGGTGGTGAAAGGTCCTCTTTAAGTTCCTCAATTTTGTTTGTGAGGCTTCTGGCATTTGTGTACATGCACTTTATATGGTTTTCCCTATTCCTATGTTTCTTATTCCCTGATCTTATCCCAGCCTCCCTACCTCCCCCATATACCATGACTCTTCCCAGGTCCCTATCTACACTGTCTTTTTGCCCTGTACAAGTGCAGTTTCCTTCCCACCGGGTTTCTAGTTTAAACACTCCTCCAACCTTCTAGCTAGGATTCTAGTGTACAGATTAGTAAATAACTGCAGAGTGTTCTTATACAAAGAACTTATACTTACCTCTCTTCTCCCCATGGTTCCAGGAAACAACTGCCATGTTGATTTCATATGGTTGGCCTTAGTATTGTTTGACTGAGGCCAGCATTTGACTACAGCCATGCCATAAAGTTGATGCCATGATATCGCTGCAGTCTCTGTATAAAATAAACCAGGGATGCTCAACACAAGAATCGAGGAGAAGAGAGAGGTAAGTATTTTTATGTGGTTTGCTTTTAGAACACCCCCTGCTAGTTGCTAATAATCTGATACAGTTCTATTAATACACAGTTCACACCTGCTTCCTTTACCTGCAAAGTGAGGCATTTGGATAGAGTTTGCAGATGTAGTCTTTTTTCAGCACACAAATTCTCAGATAATGATCCATTGAAAGTGGTTACCGGTAATTAAATTCATAATTCAAAAATATTTGTAGTCCACACTTTCAATTTAAATCAATGCTTAACTGTATTAAGGGTTATTGAAAATAGTTCTTTTTTTGCTTTCATACAACACTTTTCTCTAAGCACCAGTCTAGCTTTCTGTCTGCCAAGGGGGTTAGGTAATGAAAACACATATAGGCTGAGAGAGTTATTGCATGTTACATTACCTCACCTAGTTATTGTTTTAGAAAGCATTTACACTGCCCTGTGGCATCAGGAGAAATTGTGTTTATCCATTTGTGCTGAAGGGTAACCAGTCGATCTGTATTCGTAGTTTTTAATATGCAAATACAAAAATTCCCCAGTAAAAAGACATCAGGCCTGCTTTAGTGATCATTTGTCTAAATGTATAGAAATGAAATGTTATGTCTCTGGTGAGGCAGCATTCTCTTCTTGGCTTGCCTGCTTGAAAGCTGGATTCATTTATTGTTTAGATGAAATGGAAAGACTGCAATTCAGTAAACAAATTGGGACTCTGTTAGCTGCTCTTTGTCATAAATAATCATAGAGGAGATTGGATTCTCCAGATTTATTGCTGAATTAAATGATCACTGAGCAATATGCACCTGTCCTTGTCCTCTTCCGTTATTGCCATCTTTATTTCCCAAAAGTTTATCGTTTTCCTCTTTCTTTGCTGCTTCTCTGTTTATATGATCCATGACCCTGCAAGTATAAAAATGGTCTTTATCTGCGTAGGAAAGTTATTTCTTGGTTTGGTTCAGGGCACTTCCTGTGGTCAGGTCAAATGACTCTCATTTTTCATATTAACACTGACTGATGTCTTCTTAAAAGTTGTTTGCTATATAAATACCTTCACATATTTCAAGTTCCTTATACAGCTCGGGGCTGAGTTCTGTATCCAGCTTGTGCGTAAACCACTTCTATATCTTGCTTTACAAGCACAGAACTGCAGTGCAGATTAGAGCAAAGAGCAATAAGTAAATAGGGCTTCAATCCAGCAATAGCGCAGCCCTAGGGTTTGAATTGAATAGAGACGAGCGGACCCGAACTTTCCCGCAATATGTCCAGGTTGCGTGGGCCTCACCTGAACCCCTGTCTATCTCTTGTAGGGAATGTAACCAGGAGCGTATGTCTAAGGATCCTACATGCCCCTCAAACAGTGAACATACTTTACCGCAGGACTGTGGAGTAGATGTTAAGTTTGCAAGTATATGAAACTACTTATTTTAAGATTATACCTCTATCCTTCTTATTAGATTGACGTATTTATTGTACTTAAAGTTTCTTTTTTTTCTCCAATACCAGCGTTATTGTACATTACATCATCTGTTTTGTTTCTCTAGTGCAAAACAACTAATAGCCAACAGGGGTTCAAACTCTATTAACACCTTGTAAGTGCCATGGTACTTGGACTAGCCGCACTTGTGCTATGTACTGTGTCTTCAATTGTCATAGAGGGCCATCGCACACAATTCAAAGTTATATAGAGTGCTAAACACATGAAAGAAGCATATGCAAAATTAGAAAAACCATGTGTCATGTAGCAAAAATTGAACAATCTTTATGGAAACAATATGCAAAAAACAAATACATATACACAAGACAAAGATAAAAACAATTAAAAAAGGAAAAGATCCTCAAAAAGAACCCGTGGGCATGCGGTGAAGCCCAACATGTAACCCTCCCACACAGCCCTAACCCTAACACTGTCCGATAATGGAGAATGTGTGATTCGTGGAGAAAATGGCAGAAAAATGGACACAACGGCAAGCAAAGTGCCCAATGTACAGAATAATGATATCATAATATGGTCCCAAAGAATGAACCATCATGTACTGTGTCTTCAGCAATAGAAAATTAATAGCTTTCTTAGCTGTCCAAAGAACCACCCTAACACTGAATCTTTCTGGCCTGCCTGCTCTTCTGTTTAAATTTTTTTTTTTGTTCTTAAACAGAGAAGAGGTTAGATTAAGGTAAAATAAGCTACCTTTCATAGATCCGTCCATTGGGGAGGAAGGGATGTAGTCTGGAAATATCAAACCGTCAGATCAAAGAGACGCAGCGAGCAAGCACACATGAGTTCTAACAAGAATGGTGTTTGACAGGATGTTAGGTAAGTATATAGTATATTTTTACTACTTCATAGAAAATCTTTTATATTTATTACTATAAATACTTTGTAAATGAATAGGATTTCACCTGACTCTGACTTCAACTTGAGAGTTACCAGTATGCAATAGTATAGGGGCCAGAATTTATCAAAATGTTCCATTTTATATTTTTACAAATAATTTTTGCCTACTTTCTGTTGGATGTGAATTTAATAATCATCAGCTTGGTAATGTGGCCCATCAAAGCCATTGTAGGTAATGTTAATCACAGTCCCTGAAAATGTATTGTTTTCTTAATTTGCCCTTTCTGCTTTCCTGCTTCATTGATTGAAGGGACTGGACACATTTATCAAGATTTCACCATAGTCATTTAGTAAATTCGTAGTTAACACTATAAACATAATAGACGGTTAAGTAACAAATAAACAAGTAGAAAGTAAATGTATACAAGTAGATGAATTGTAGTTTAGTGTACTTTATTAAATACAATACTGTAACAATGCATTATACCATTGTCTGGTGTTTGGCTTGCTATGCAATTCTCTAACAAAAATACCAATGTAAAGGCATCTTGAACCAAATTAAAAGATTATGTCTCAAAACAACAAAATGCTACCGATAAAGCACTGTAACATGTTATGATGATAAAATTAATAATAAACAATAATAATGAAGAGAAAGGTTAGCAATACAGAAAACTTAAAGGACATCTACCACCAGGATGAATGATTGTAAACCAAGCACACTGACATACTAATGTGTGTCCCCTCTGGCAGGATCCACTATTCCTTAAGCTTTTTTCTTTTCTTAAGAAAAAAGGGGCTTTCAATTATGCAAATGAGCCTGAGGGGCTCCAGGCTCCATTAACACCTATGGAACCTGGAGACTTTCAGAATTATTTGTATAATTTTAAAAGCCTTTAAAAAAAAAAAAAAAAACAGGGTATAAGATGCGAAAAGTAAGAGCAGATCTTGCCAGAGGGGAACACACCAGAATGCAAGTGTGCTTGGTTTACAATCCTTGATCTTGGTAGTAGGTTGGTTTAAAGGAACAGGTAAAGAGAGGACCTAGGAACTGTAACAGAAATATCTCCTGCGGTAATCAACACGGACATGGCTACAGTATTACTAAAGGTGGTTTACAATAGGACCTATTGACCACAATAGGACGTCTATTATCTATCTAGAATCTTAAAATTCAGTCCGGACAGCTCCTAGCAATGATTCATCATAAACATCTTTACCTTCTCTTTATTAGTTGAAAACACTTGCAAATCAATATACTGTAGCTATAAACCATTTATATTTAAATTAATTGACAGATGCTGTTTTATCGTTTTTTTTCCTAAAATAAATAAATTATATGTGTCCAAAATAGAAAAAAAAATACAAATTTATGCCACAACAAAAACATTTAAAGGGGGTTTCCGTGGAATATAAAAACTTTTTTTAATAACTAACTTGCTTTCCTATTCCTGGTTCTCGGGGTTAAAATAAACCATGTCTGACAACAGGAAGTGTTGCAATACCACTGCAAATACGTGGAGTCAGAGCATCAATGCATCATGTAACCAAGGGTCTGGATCCAGACTGCTGTACTGAAGACATCCAGCCCCATCAGTCACAGTAGCCGCCAGAGTATACTATGCTGTGACCCATCTCATAATGCAGTAACCTTCTGACATCTGGGAGGGAAAGGCCATGGAAACCTGAGTTTCTGCAAGCTAGTGTAAAGACGATGCAAAATAGTAAGAAGTGTTTCACATACCCCGGCTTGTCCTGCAGTGGTGGAGGCTGGTAACCATGGAGTGCCACGTTCGCTGGCTTTATGGAAAGGCAGTCAAGAAAAAAGTGTTCCATACCACATCCTAGTAAAATCACATTCCTTTATTTTTCGTCCATTCAATTATTTACAGCGGTGTACAAGCAGGTGCCTACACGTTTTGGCTGCTTTCTAAGCCTTACTCATGGTATGTTAAAAACATAGTATGTTGTCCAATCCTTCTTTTATGTTTTTAAATAGTACGCCCTATGTAAATACGGTGCAGTGTATCATGTACACTACATGGTATGAGTCACAATTAATAAATGCATTTATCTTCTAAATTTTGTGATTGCTTATTTGAAACTGGAGTATTTTGTGAATGGCAAAACAACAGACATTGCAACGGGACCCCCCACATTTGTAAAAACCCTTCATAGAAAGCCAAAATCTAGTTTCAGACTGATCATACTGGGGGAAAGAAGATTGGCAAGTGTCCGACCTCGTTTGGCTACACATCTGCGCCCTCTTTTCATGATCTCATACAAAATAATATCATGTTTTAGCACCAGAATATATTTTTGTATTATATTTTTGATGGCATTGTACTGTAAACTATATGGGGTTCTGAAAGTAGGTGTATTGTGTGCCCTATTTGTGGAATTACTTTTTTATGTTTTGTCTGCCGGATAACAAATCTCCCCTATTAACTGCCTTTGCCTTTTCCCGGGCCTTGGATAGAACTTTTTTTAGGGTACCCTCTTCTGATCAAATTATTTTCGATATTATTTGCATGTTCAGAGAAACCTTGGTCATTAGAGCAAATTCCTTTTGCACGTAAAAAATTGCCATAAGGAATGGCATGAATAGTGTGGATGGGGTGACAGCTTGTTGCAGATAGAATAAAATTACCTTCTAATGGTTTAGTGTACATTGGGTACATTTGCAATCGGGTAATTCAACAGTAAATCTTAAAGGGAACCTGTCACCAGGAGACCCATTTTTACCACTCCCACAGTCCCCACAGATCATAGTACATACACTGCCAAAGTGTTTTTGTATTAAAAATTGGTTTTACAGAGAAAATATATGTTATATTTTACCTTTCATTAGCATCTGCTGTGTGACTAGGCAGTTGCCAATTGGGAGGGGCTGGAAAGGAGCAGTTCCCCCCCCACCCTTGGGGAACAGCGCTTTCCATGTGACCTTTCAAATATATGAAAACACTCACTTGGCTTAGCGCGCCCCCTGCTTCTCTACAGCCAATCCCGAGTGAGGGGAGTTAGTCATATATTTGAAAAGGTCACATGTTCCCAGGGGGGGGGAACTGCTCCTTCCAGCTCCTCCCAAAAGGCAATGCCTAGGCACTGCCTAGTTGTAATGGAATTCCAGCATCCATATCCCTTAATGTCAATAGTGGTCAGCAATAATCCAACTTATTTGGAAGGATAGAGACAGTTTCAGAAAACTTTCCATATATACTCGAGTAAACCAGGACCCATAATCTTACACAAAAAAAATATTGAAAAACCTATGTCTCGAGTATAAGCCGAGGGTGGAAATGCATTGGTCACAGCCTCCCCAGTATATAGCCAGCAACCCACCTGTAGTATATAGCCTGCCAGCCCCTGCAGTATACAACCTGCCAGCCCCCTGTAGCTATAGTGCAAGTCACCTGTTTTTATAAACTACCATCTCCTGTAGATATAGCTGCCATCCCCTTTAGTATATAGCCTGCCAGCGCGCCTGTAGTATATAGCCTGCCAGCCGCCGTGTAGTATATAGCCTTGCCAGCCCCCTGTAGTATATAGCGCCAGCCCCCGTAGATATAGCCTACGCCCTCGTTACCTCCGCCCCTGTAGTATATAGCCTGCCAGCTTCGTAGTCTATAGCCTGCCAGCCCCTGTAGTATATAGCCTACCAGCCCCTGGTATATAGCCTGCCAGCCCCCTGTAGTATACCCTACCAGCCCCGTAGTGTATAGCCTGCAGCCCCTGTAGTGTATAGCCTGCCAGCCCCTGTTGTATATAGACGCCACCCCTGTTGTAATAGCCGCAAGCACCTAGTATTGCCTGCCAGCCCTGCCCCAATAAAATGCCTGTAGAAAAAAAATAAACTGTGTACTCACCTTCTGACGCCCTATCCCCCCCCCCCCCCCCCATGGCAGGTCTCTCCTATACAGCAATGCTCTGGCATCTGCTCTGGGTCCCTGCGCTGTCCGTCGCAGGCACCATGCGTCAGCATCAGCACACATTATGATGTCAGCGAGTGGCTGAGTCATGGTGCCTGGCGGCGCAGGGGCCCCCGGGCGCCCGCTGGTGGTTGTCGCGTATTTGCGTGACTGAGACAGGCCCTGCCGGGCCCGGGTAGCCGGGGGCCGGCGTCTGGTTGTATTGTTGTTTTTTCTTCTTCAACCAGCAATAGCGCAGCCCTAGGGTTCGAATTGAATAGAGATGAGCGGACCCGAACTTTCCCGACAATATGTCCAGGTGTCGTGGGCCTCACCTGAACCCTTGTCTATCTCTTGTAGGGAATGTAACCAGGAGCTTATGTATAGGATCCTACATGCCCCTCAACAGTGAACATATTTACCGCAGGAATGTGGAGTAGTGTAAGTTTGCAAATATGAAACTACTTATTTTAAGATTATACCTCTATCCTTTTATTAGATTGACGTATTATTGTACTTAAAGTTTCTGACTTTATTTTTCTCAATACCAGTGTTACTGTAAATTACATCCTCTGTTTTGTTTCTCTAGTGCAAACCACTATGGCAACAAGGGTTTCAAACTCCATTAGCACACCTGTAAGTGCCATGGTACTTGGACTAGCCGCACTTGTGCTATGTACTGTGTCTCAATTGTCCTAGAGGGCCATCGCACACAATTCAAAGTTATATAGAGTGCTAAAACATGAAAGAAGCATATGCAAAATTAGAAAAACCATGTGTCATGTAGCAAAAAATGAACAATCTTTATGGAAACAATATGCAAAAAACAAACATATACCAGACAAAGATAAAAACAATTAAAAAAGGAAGAGATCCTCAAAAAGAACCTGTGGGCATGCGGTGAAGCCCAACAGTGAACCCTCCCACACAGCCCTAACCCTAACACTGTCCGATAATGGAGAATGTGTGATTCGTGGAGAAAATGGCAGAAAAAGGGACACAACGGCAAGCAAAGTGCCCAATGTACAGAATAATGATATCATAATATGGTCCCAAAGATGAACCATCAGTACTGTGTCTTCAGCAATAGAAAATTAATAGCTTTCTTAGCTTGTCCAAAGAACCCACCCACACTGAATCTTTCTGGCCTGCCTGCTCTTCTGTTTAAATTTTTTGTTCTTAAACAGAGAAGAGGTTAGATTAAGGTAAAATAAGCTACCTTTCATAGATCCGTCCATTGGGGGGAAGGGATGTAGTCTGGAAATACAAACCGTCAGATCAAAGAGACGCAGCGAGCAAGCACACATGAGTTCTAACAAGAATGGTGTTGACAGGATGTTAGGTAAGTATATAGTATATTTTACATCATAGAAAATCTTTTATATTTATTACTATAAATACTTGTAAATGAATAGGATTTCACCTGACTCTGACTTCAAACTTGAGAGTTACCAGTATGCAATAGTATAGGGGCCAGAATTATCAAAATGTTCCATTTTATATTTTTACAAATAATTTTTGCCTACTTTCTGTTGAGTGAATTTAAAATCATCAGCTTGGTAATGTGGCCCATCAAAGCCTTGTAGGTAAGTTAATCACAGTCCCTGAAAATGTATTGTTTCTTAATTTGCCTTTCTGCTTTCCTGCTTCATTGATTGAAGGGACTGGACACATTTATCAAGATTTTACCATATTAAATAGTCATTTAGTAAATTCGTAGTTAACACTATAAACTAATAGCGGTTAAGGAACAAATAAACAAGAGAAAGTAAAGTATACAAGTAGATGAATGTAGTTTAGTGTGACTTTATTAATACTATACTGTAACAATGCATTATAGCATTGTCTGGTGTTTGGCTTGCTATGCAATTCTCTAACAAAAATACCAATGTAAAGGCATCTTCAACCAAATTAAAACATCATAATGTCTCAAAACAACAAAGTGCTACTGATAAAGCACTGTTACATGTTATGATGCTAAAATTAATAATAAACAATAATAATGAAGAGAAAGGTTAGCAATACAGAAAACTTAAAGGACATCTACCACCAGGATGAATGATTGTAAACAAGCCACTGACAACTAATGTGTGTCCCCTCTGGCAGATCCACTATTCCTTAAGCTTTTTCTTTTCTTAAGAAAAAGGGGCTTTCAATTGCAATGAGCTGAGGGGCTCCAGGCTCCATTAACACCTAGGGAACCTGGAGACTTTCAGAATTATTGTATAATTTTAAAAGCCTTTAAAAAAAAAAAAAAAAACAGGGTATAAGATGCGAAAGTAAGAGCAGATCTTGCCAGAGGGGAAACACACCAGAATGCAAGTGTGCTTGGTTTACCATCCTTGATCTGGTAGTAGGTTGGTTTAAAGGAACAGGTAGAGAGGACTAGGAACTGTCAGTTCTCCAAACGGCCTGGCTACCGTATTACTAAGGTGGTTTCAATAGGACTATTGACCACAATAGGACGTCTATTATCTATCTAGAATCTTAAAATTCAGTCCGGACAGCTCCTAGCAATGATTCATATAAACATCTTTACCTTCTCTTATTAGTTGAAAACACTTGCAAATCAATATACTGTAGCTATAAACCATTTATATTTAAATTAATTGACAGATGCTGTTTTATCGCTATTTTCCTAAAATAAATAAATTATATGTGACCAAAATAGAAAAAAATATACAATTTATGCCACAACAAAAACATTTAAAGGGGTTTTCCTGTGAATATAAAAACTGTTTTTTAAATAACTAACTTGCTTTTCCTATACCTGGTTCCTCCAGGGTTAAAATAAACCATGTCTGACAACCAGGAAGTGTTGCAATGCCACTGCAAATACGTGGAGTCAGAGCATCAATGCATCATGTAACCAAGGGGCTGGATCCAGGCTGCTGTACTGAAGACTTCCAGCCCCATCAGTCACAGTAGCCGCCAGAGAGTATACTATGCTGTGACCCATCTCATAAGCAGTAACCTTCTGACATCTGGGAGGGAAAGGCCATGGAAACCTGAGTTTCTGCAAGCTAGTGTAAAGAGATGCAAAATAGTAAGAAGTGTTTCACATACCCCGGCTTGTCCTGCAGGGTGGAGGCTGGTAACATGGAGTGCCACGTTCGCTGGCTTTATGGAAAGGCAGTCAAGAAAAAAGTGTTCCATACCACATCCTAGTAAAATCACATTCCTTTTTTCGTCCATTCAATTATTTACAGCGTGTGTACAGCAGGTGCCTACACGTTTTGGCTGCTTTCTAAGCCTTACTCATGGTATGTTAAAAACATAGTATGTTGTCCAATCCTTCTTTATGTTTTTAAATAGTACGCCCTATGTAAATACGGTGCAGTGTATCATGTACACTACATGGTATGAGTCACAATTAATAAATGCATTTATCTTCTAAATTTTGTGATTGCTTATTTGAAACTGGAGTATTTTGTGAATGGCAAAACAACAGACATTGCAACGGGACCCCCCACATTTGTAAAAACCCTTCATAGAAAGCAAAATCTAGTTTCAGACTGATCATACTGGGGAAAAAGATTGGCAAGTGTCCACTCGTTGGCTACACATCTGCGCCCTCTTTTCATGATCTCATACAAAATAATATCATGTTTTAGCACCAGAATAATTTTTGTATTATATTTTTGAGGCATTGTACTGTAAACTATATGGGGTTCTGAAAGTAGGTGATTGGTGTGCCCTATTTGTGGAATTACTTTTTTATGTTTTGTCTGCGGATAAAAATCTCCCCTATTAACTGCCTTTGCCTTTTCCGGGCCTTGGATAGAACTTTTTAGGGTACCCTCTTCTGATCAAATTATTTCAATATTATTTGCATGTTCAGAGAAACCTTGGTCTTAGAGCAAATTCCTTTTGCAGTAAAAAATTGCCATAAGGAATGGCATGAATAGGTGGTGGGGTGACAGCTTGTTGCAGATAGAATAAATACCTTCTAATGGTTTAGTGTACATTGGGTACATTTGCAATCGGGTAATTAACAGTAAATCTTAAAGGAACTGTCACCAGGAGACCCATTTTTACCACTCCACAGGCCCCACAGATCATAGTACATACACTGCCAAAGTGTTTTTGTATTAAAAATTGGTTTTACAGAGAAAATATATGTTATATTTTACCTTTCATTAGCATCTGCTGTGTGACTAGGCAGTTGCCAATTGGGAGGGGCTGGAAAGGAGCAGTTCCCCCCCCACCCTTGGGGAACAGCTTCTCCATGTGACCTTTTCAAATATATGAAAACACCTCACTTGGCTTAGCGACGCCCCCTGCTTCTCTACAGCCAATCCCGAGTGAGGGGAGTTAGTCATATATTTGAAAAGGTCACATGTTTCCCAAGGGTGGGGGGGAACTGCTCCTTTCCAGCTCCTCCCAAAAGGCAACTGCCTAGTCACTGCCTAGTTGTAATGGAATTCCAGCATCCATATCCCTTACATGTCAATAGTGGTCAGCAAATAATCCAACTTATTTGGAAAGGATAGAGACAGTTCTCATAGAAACCTTTCCATATATACTCGAGTACAAGCCAGGACCCATAATCTTAACACAAAAAAAATAATTGAAAAACCTATTGTCTCGAGTATAAGCCGAGGGTGGGAAATGCATTGGTCACAGCCTCCCCAGTATATAGCCAGCAACCCACCTGTAGTATATAGCCTGCCAGCCCCTGCAGTATACAACCTGCCAGCCCCCTGTAGCATATAGCCTGCAAGTCACCTGTATTATATAACCTACCATCCCCTGTAGTATATAGCCTGCCATCCCCTTTAGTATATAGCCTGCCAGCCGCCTGTAGTATATAGCCTGCCAGCCGCCTGTAGTATATAGCCTGCCAGCCCCCTGTAGTATATAGCCTGCCAGCCCCCTGTAGTATATAGCCTACCGGCCCCTGTAGTATATACCCTGCCAGCCCCCTGTAGTATATAGCCTGCCAGCTCTCTGTAGTATATAGCCTGCCAGCCCCCTGTAGTATATAGCCTACCAGCCCCTGTAGTATATAGCCTGCCAGCCCCCTGTAGTATATACCCTACCAGCCCCCGGTAGTGTATAGCCTGCCAGCCCCCTGTAGTGTATAGCCTGCCAGCCCCTGTTGTATATAGACTGCCACCCCCTGTAGTATATAGCCTGCCAGCCACCTAGTATTTAGCCTGCCAGCCCCCAATAAAATGCCTGTAGGAAAAAAATAAACTGTGTACTCACCTTCTGACGCCCTAAACCCCCCCTTCATGGCAGGTCCTCTCCTTTACAACAATGCTCTGGCATCTGCTCTGGGTCCCTGCGCAGTCCGTCGCAGGCACCATGACGTCAGCATCAGCACACATTATGATGTCAGCGAGTGGCTGATGTCATGGTGCCTGTGACGGACAGCACGGGGACACGGAGCCGATGCCGGATTGCTGTATAGAAGAGGACCTGCCGGCCAGTGTAGAAGGTGACGACGCTGTTTGTTTGTTTTTTTCTTGACTAGAGTAAAAGCCGAGGTGAGGTTTTTCAGCAAATTTTTTGTGCTGAAAAACTCGGCTTATACTCAAGTATATTTACACTGAACAACAGTCAAAGATCGCAGTAATTTTGTAGAAAAGAGTACTGTATGATTACAATGAAATATTAATATGTTCATAAGTACACAGAGCTTGGAAGGTGCATTCCTGGAAAAGAGTATGAGTCATTCAAGAGGTTTGGATCAAAGACGAGAAGTTATATGTGACTACATGAGGGGACGCTGGAGGAGTGCTTGATGCTATCTGTCAAGCATAGAGGGGAGAAATGTATTTTTATCCAGATTCATTGAAAAATGAATCACAAAGTTATCCCCCTGCTTTAAAGTATCTAGTCATATTCTTTTGTGGGTAAATATTTTTTTAAACTTACTTCATAAATTGACAGCTAGAATGCAAATATCTCTTAGGCTATATTCAAATGAGGAATAAGTTGACAACAGTTATACAACTAAGCAGAAAATGTTTGTAACTTATGATTTGGCAATGGCAATAAATAGCAGTTTTAAGGAATATAGTAAGAAGATATGCCATAAATGTTGAATGAATGATCTTGATAGTTTCCTCAGATTGATGAGATGAATCAAATCAAGATATCCTGAACCCCTTAAATAATTAAAACCTATAACGAAAATGTTTTCTTAATTTCGCCATCTTTGACGCTAACTTTTTTCATCCTATGGGTTACATACTACGAGTTGCAGTACACAGAGAATTAGCTATAGATTTGCCACTGACACACTGTTACACATGTTATATAGCAACTGGTCATCGCTTCCCGATGATGTCACAGAGAGTGAGAATCAAAGCCTATATGGCAGCACCCACATACTGATTGTGGGTGTTTGCAGGGGTTAATTCTCAGTAACAGCTATGTGTACTGAGAGTATATTAAGTGCTATTTAATGGAATACATTTTAGGGAAGGCAGGTAGGTTGCTAGTGGGAATTGCCACCCCCATTCCCTCTAGTCTTGTGGATATTACTTGAAAATTTCAGGTGTCTAGAACTTACCTCTTTAGTGAGGTATAAGAAGTTGCTAACAGAACAGACAATAACAGAGCTTGGTTCCACTCTTGACTGACCAAGCGTCACTGTATTGATTAGATAGGTGAGGCAATCATCATATGTCTAGTTAGAACTTTTCTTGTTCTATTTTTGTTTATCTGGTTTGGAGTGAAGAACACACCATTTAGACTTTACACTGTAGTCTGCATCATTGCCAATCACCCAGCGCCCCTAAATCCTGAACATAATTTTTCTTACACTTCAATAAATAGTTTCAATAACACTGAATAAGACAAAAATAATATGGTACCTAAGGTAAGTGCTTATTGAGCTAACACGGATAAATAGCTTCTAGCAATTCTTTCATTGTGGATTGTCATAAACCTTCATGTCCTAAGGTCATTCATACCTCATTATCTCCTTCAGACTTAGAGATCTAATTTTCACAGCAAATATGTGGTTCTGTAAATGCTTTAATTTACCATAGATAATAATAATGTCTTACCTGTCAGCCAAAACCGCAACTTCCTTTCTCATCAGAGGAGTGTTTTTAAACTCATAGTGTTACTCATGTTTTTAGAAAACAGTTATCATATTGTAGTTGGTGATTAGAAATCTAACATTCTATGTCAGAAACAACTGAATGATTTTGTATTTTTACTTGTTTTTACCTCATCAGCCAGACATTTCTGACCATAAAATGGCCATTGATGGAGATCTCTAACTGTCCACAAACAATGGCCCATTCCAGGCGTCCATAAACATCATGAGTTCTGGGCAGGGTTATTGCTCACGGACAGATAGAGATCTCATGACCCTCCATCTGCAGCCATTTTATAGTCAAGAATGTCTGGCTGATGAGGTAAAAAACAGAAGGCTTCACATTACATATCAGGAAAGCAGTGCAGAACTTATAATAGATGTATATTGGTAAATTTGTCAGTTGGGTGTTGCCAGAGGAGGCCCTCCACCCAGCACCTGCTCCACACAGTACTTCGGCACTGTGGCCAGATCCCACCCTGTACCTGGGGCAATGGAGAACTGGAGCTCTCAGCTCCCGGGCTCTGCTGCTTTCAATCACACAGACCGACAACCTGCAGTCTGTGAGATTGTAGTTGCAGTGCAGGCGACCTGTATGACTTTAGGCTGCTCCGGCCATAGACCTTTTACCTGGCGCTGGCTGTGAGGATGTGTGTTTTTTAAAATGTATTGGCTACTGGGGGGCAGCACTGTGACTACTTGGGGGGGTTGCACTGGTTACTGAGACATGGTGACAGCACTATGGCTACTTGTGGGGGCATCACTGCCTGGGATATGGAGCATCGGGCAGCACCGTGACTACCTTGGGGCAGCACTGGCTACTGAGGCAAGGGAAAAGCTGTGTGACTACTTGGGAGAAGCACTTGCTACTAGGGCATGGGGTCATCTATGTGAGTTCTTGGGGGCAGCACTATGGGCAATGTGGGCAGCAATGTGTGACCACTGGGGGAGCAGTGATCAATCGTGCATGGGGCAGCACTGTGTGACTACTGTGGCATTGGAGCAACACTATGTGACCACTAGGGAAATGGAGCAGCGCTCTGTGACCACTGAAGCATGGGATCAGCACTGTGTGACCAGTGGGGCATGGATCAGCACCATGTAATTACTGGGGCAATGGGGGCAGCACCCTGTGACTACTGGGGTAATGGGAACAGCATTTTGTGACTACTAGGGCTATGGGGGCAGCAACTTGTGACTACTGGGGCACAGGGGACAGCACCGTGTGACTAATGGGGCAATAGAGGCAGCACGATGGGACTAATGGGGCATCACTGTGTGACTACTTGATGGACATGTGTCTTTTTTCAACAGTATAAACTATGATACTATTATACTTGGGGGCAGCCCTGGGTGACTACTTTAGGCAAGCGCTGTGACTATTGCCACGGTAGGGGCATAATTGTGATCTATAGGTGAACAACAGAACACTATTAAATTTGTCAAAAGAATGTGGAGGAGATGAGGATAAAATGAGGAACTTAACTTTTTATGTTTCTAAATATTTCAGAGCAGAGCTGGTCCCTCAAAAGATAAGCCGATGTGATTTTCATGCAAATGTGAAAAAATCACTCTTAAAAGGGTTGTCCGAGAGTTCTGGAAAAAAACTAAAGGTGGCCGGGAGAGGGCTTCTTAAAAAATTAAAGTCCTACTTACCTTCCGGTGCCCTCCGGTATCCAGCGCTGCTGTCACTCCGGTCCGGGCTCCATGTAAACAAACATGGCCGCCGGAGCAGCGCAGGACTCAGTTTCTGGCCGTCCGAGGCCGGGCACTCCTACCTCTCCCTATTCACAGCATTGTAAATGGGAGCCAGAAGGTTGTCGGTCCAGCCGGAAGCTGAGTCCAGCACTGCTCCGGCGGCCATGTTTGTTTACATGGCGCCCGGACCGGAGTGACAGCAGCGCTGGATACCGGAGGGCACCGGAAGGTAAGTAGGACTTTTTTTTTTAAGCAGCCCTCTCCCGGCCACCTTTAGTTTTTTTCCAGGACAACCCCTTTAAAGTTATATGAATTGTTTCCTAAAGAATTGGCAAGATGGTTAAAAACGATGCCAAAACAAATTGGACATTTGGTAAATGGGAATGTTAGTTATTACGTTATTTGGGTGTTATGACTATTGGTTTGAAAATGGCATTTTTTTCTTAATTATGTGTGACAAAAAACTGTCTCAAAATCAGCTGGGTATGTTACATCATTCAAAAGTAAGGGGACACAAGTAAGATTTGAAAAATAGGGCTTGGTGAAAACTGGAGTAATTATACTCCTCTCACCATTTTTGAGGAGTATTTAAGCAGTGATCTGTACACAGAGACATGCAGAGTAGATGCACATAGCATCCTCCTTGCATGCCTCTCACTGTATACAGGGGTTGCTGTGACAGGGGACTGATAATATCAGGACCATGACAGAGTACTGGATCGGGCTGTCACTTAGACAGCTCCGTCCTGCTGATGGAGATGATGGCACTGCATTGCGTGTGTGCTGCTGAGTTGTTGATATTTTCTTCCTTTACAGGATAGCAGCGAGCATCGGCACCGCTCAGAACCTCCAGCACAACAATAAAATCACCTAGCGTATTTATAAGCTTGGTGGTTTTTTTAGGAAGTAAATCGGCCTCTACAAGCATCATAGATCCTTGTAAGGGCGTTATCACAATCTCCGGTAGCAACAGTGGATGGCACTCTGGAAGCTAGAAGGAGATACATCAAAATCGCTGGCAGAAATCGCTGGCAAAGGGTTATACTCTAAAAGCCTGCAGAGCGCCATCCATAGAGGAAGACAGGCAGAGACTGGCACACGTGGAGGGCATAAGTGCAACTTGTCTGCAACTCTGGTTGTGTATAGAGGAGAGGTGCAGCTGGCTACAGTCCAGAGGAAGTGACCAGCGATCAGCAGTGCTGGCAGCCATGGCACACATCATGGGAATATACTGCCCGTGTGGAGAAGCCTGGGACCCGGAGCCAGATCTGTGTCAGCTGTCACCCGGCCACAGCCTGTTCTCAGTCACCAAATACAACTGCTTGTATATGACAGGCAGGGGGTAATAATAAATGGTAGCGGGGCAGCCGATAATAAAGCCTCATATACACTGGTCAACATCAGCAGTGTGAAAGGAGCTTTCTTATTAGTCTTGTGAACACTGCATTACGTGCACTGCTGAGCCATCCGTTGCTCCCCGCAATCCTGCCAATGATATTTCCCTACTTTGTTGGATTGCAGGCTGCACCAGACTGCTACAAGGGTTAATTGTCATGCATACTTTTACACATGGTAGTTATTTTGGGGGGTAATGGTGCCTGATAATGCGTTTATGACGCATTGTGAGCCATTATGTGACCTCTCAAGACAGGTATCTGGTAGAGTGTCCAAGTGTTTAGGCAAGACCTCAGAAAAAGTAATATTTACTCTTAGAAGTTAGTTTTGCAGTCATTGACTATCATTATTATCTTTCCTGCAAACAGAAACTGAATAAAACAATTTCTGTTGGATTTCTTTTGGTATCTTACCTATTCATTTTGCATTTGACAGCACAAACACCACTGTGTAGTCTAGGCAGCTGCTATGTTTGAGGTTAACATTTCTAAAAATATATAAATAACAAATTATAAATGATTTTATGTTTCTTCTACATCACATATCATTTACATTTTAATATGCCTATAAATGTTTTTCGTATTTAAGCAAGAATTTGTAGAATAGGTAGTGCCAAGTTATGAAACAGGTAAAAAAAAATCTGTAAGATTTATATCGTACAATTTGCCTAAAATACATTCTTGTTCTTGTCTCCAACAGTAATCACTTTGTACATCTAGAATATGTGTGCCAGCGGCACTGTTTCTGGGATGCATCAACCTTTAACACCCAGTGCCATTCATTGTGTTAGAAAATGTCTAGGTGGCGCAGGCGTAAAAGCTTGTAATCAACATGATTTTTCTGTTACATGTGTGCATATAAAGTCTTTCTGGCAGTAGGTAATGTTTTAGTGCTTTTGAGATAATTAGAAAGCATTGCTTGTGTATTATCTTTATTGTGTTCTAGCTGTAGTACCCAGAGTTGCCCAGAATAGTAAGTAACTGCTCTAACAAAAAAAAATTTGCACATAAAATCATATGAACTCACACATAAACTGTTTTATACTAAGAATGTCCTTCATTGCCTACGCAACCAAGCCTATATTAACCCCTTACCACTTTTGGATGCTACTGAACATCCTGTTGTGGGAGGAGGAGTTTGAAGCGGGTTCAAGGGCTGAGCCCATTTCATACTAACTCGTGTACTGCATAATGCAGCAAACACCCATCGCTAACACTTGGGTGTTAACCATTTAAATGCCACCAGCAAAGGTTCTGGGGACAGTTTAATGCCGGCGGCACATGGGCATTGCAATCTTTGTTTTGTACGGTGCGCCACACCCTTCTTTAGACATGTCTGAGTAACAGACGGATACAGAGGCACCTTAAAATCTGTGACCAACAGACTGATACAGAAGCACTGAAAAATCCCCAAATACTGCAATACAGTAGAGAGTGACAGACACCCTAGGGTTCAAGTACTTTAGTTTAAAAACATTAAAATAAAATTACAAAAAAAAATAAAAGTTCAAATCATACACTTTCTCTAGAACTTATATAATAATAAATAAAAAAGGAAACATTATTAACATGTTAAGGATCACCACATCTCGAAATGCCTGAACTATCAAAATATAAAAACAGTTATTCCCAGTGGTGAGCCCATAAACTGAAATCCTGCAAAAAATGACACGTTAAATGCTCCAGATAGAAAAAGAGTTGGGAAAAATCAAGATTTTTTTTTTTTGTACAAAAGTTTTAATTCTTAAAATCTATAAAACATATCGAAACCTATATAAATTTGTTATTGCTGTGATCATACCGAACCCAAGAATAAATTGAGGTGTAATTTGGAAAACACCGTTAAAGTTTTAAAAACAAGGCTGCAAAAAATATGGTGCAAATGTATGTTTTTTGCCAATTTTACCACACTTGGAAGTGATAGGTTTTCCTAAAGGGATGGGTTTAAGAGCACTTTTAAAACTTTGAAGGTTAGCTATAAGTCTGATAGTCTGGGGAATGGTGCAACTGGGAGAAGTGCAGAAACGTTGAAGGTCGAATTAAGGTAAAGATTAATCTATGATCACTGACAAATCAAAGAGCACAGGTGTTGATAGACCGAGATGGAACGAGGTAGGAAGGTGCAGCATTATGCAGAGTTTATTATTTAAAAACTGTATTCAGAAGGAGAGTGGCAAGAGTGCAGTGGACGACACAGACTGGAGGCATCTGTGTAGCGTTTGGCCTGAAGACAAGCGTGATGCTGCTAAAGAAAGATTGAGAGATATATTGAATTAATTTATCATTTATCATTTTAGACTATAAGGAACACAAAAATCCTTAGATTTTTTCAGAATCAAAGGTGCGCCTTATAGTCCCGTGCGCCTTGTATATGAACCGTATTACAGACAACACGTACTGTAAATGTTTAAAGTATTAAGAGCTCCGTGTTAGCAAAATCCTGCACCAGCCCACACTGTACACCTGGCATCATAACCCACATTGGCTCCTGAAGTGCCCTGGCCGACCGCGACCAAATTGTGCCCATCCTGACCTCCCCTAGCGGGAGAGACTGGACCGCAACGCGACCCTGCAGGGACGGCAGTTCCACCAGTGTCATAGTGCCGACCATGCGGGAATCCTCATTGGCTTTCTGAGTAAGCAATTTTCACCCCTATACTGTTCACAGTAGTGTACACTATACACTATGGTACCTTTAATAAACTTTAAACTGCAACTGAATACTACGTTTGCAAGCCTTTTACATTTGCATAAGTCTGAGGGTTGGATCCTGAGACTGTTGCACACTCAGGAGTGCAATCATTTTTCTACATTACCCCTATACCTGTCAGATCTGTAAAGGGGAAGAGTGGGAGCCACAGAAAACCCAATAGGACTGAGGAGGGAAAGGAAGGGGCAGAGGGCGACAGCTTAACCCCTGAGCATCAACCATGCAACATTAAGCCTAACAGCCCATACCTCTTAGATCCGAGCTCTGTGCACTGAAGACACAGCTGCCTTGAAATGTGCACAGATCTGCCACCTGCTGGTCATATCCTTGCATCAGGTGCGCCTTATAATCCGGTTTGCCTTATGACCTAGACGTTTTAGCAGGCACGTTTTACCAAAAAATACAGTAAGTTCTTACTAAATGTGAGCTAAGGAAAGGAGGATACATCTCTTATTATATAAACTGTTTACTTTATAATAGACACCGACCCTTCCCTAGGATATCCAGTTGCCCTAAATACTACATGCCCCAGGGTTGATTTTTGATACAATACTTCAAAAGGCAAAGGTGTGAAGAAACCAGTCTTGGCAAATCATGTTGGAGAGTCATCACATTTTAGGGACTGTTGGGTGTTTCTACTTTAACTTATTCCCTATTGGTGAGCTGTAGTCATCCAACTGGAAAATATCAGTTTTGTGGACTGTAGTGAAATGACAGCTATTTTAAGATCATTATTACAATTATTGTCTTTTTGGATAAAAAATCATCCTTCTCCATCCAAAACCAAACCTTCAGTGGTTGAGAATTGCTATGTAAACTTTACACTAGACCTTTCTATTAAAGAATTTTAAAGTGCTGCAAAATATTAAGTAAAGTGTACCATCATTTCTGTTCCATGAGTTTTACTGTGCTGTAGCATGCTGAAAGGCAATGTCTGTCTTTCATTTGTTCATTTCATAGAAATGAATTTTACTCTTGTCGATTCAAGTTACCGTATTTTCTGCCCTATAGGGCGCACCGGACATAAGGCGCATTAGTCCGATGCGCTTATATATGTAATAATTACATATAAGGCGCATCGGACCTATAAAGGCGTGGGGTCGGCGGCCGGGGGCGTGGCGGAGGTCCGGGGGCGTGGCGGAGACCCGACGTGACGCGGCGACGAGACGTGACGCGGCGACGAGACGCGGACGGGGAACGCGGGGAAGGTGAGCAGGGAAGGTGAGGGGAGGTGGAGGAGGGCAGCGGACCATACTTACATAGGTCCCCGCTACCGGAGACAGCAGATCTCCCGCTGGAGATCTCGGTAGCGGGGACCTATGTAGTATGGTCCGCTGCCCTGTGCCCAGCGCCATACATAGGGCGCACCGGACTATAAGGCGCACTTTGGATTTCCACGGAAATCAGTGCTTTTAGTGCGCCTATAGTCCGGAAAATACGGTATTTCTGTGACCATTGTGGGATTTTCTTTAATTGAACCAGGGGTAACAATAATTTTGTCCACGTGTGTATACTCATAGGCTCCGGTCACAACCCAATGGCCTAGGTGAAGAATAATTAACCCCTTCCCATATTCAATATTCCATGCTGTGTACTGGGAAGCAGGCAAGAAATCCATATGTAGTAAATTGGTGGAAAAAAACGCATTTGTGCCATTTTTTGTGGGCTTGGTTTTTACAGCTTTCTCTTTAGGTCGGTGCAATCACGGGCATACTAAATTTATATAGGTTTTAATGTGTTTTAATACATTTAAAAAAAATTAAAACTTTCTGGATCTGGAAAATTAACATCAGTCGTAACTAGAACGCAATGCGATCCAAAACCGTTGTGTGTTTTTTACAGGCTGGAAACATTTGTGTGCATGTAGCCTAAGACTGAGCAAAAGCTGAGTCACAGTAGCTGAGGGAGAATTGAATTTCGCATTGAACCTGATAGAAAATGAAAAATACAAGCAACATAATGTCCAGAAATAGTATATTTCCTCATGTACATGCACTTAACTATTGGTTTATTTGGCTTGGTACATGGATGTAGTAAAGCATACCGGAATGAATATATTGAAAGGAGGGAATAGTATGTCATAGAATTTAACAATATGGTTGTATCACTGCTGCATATCATAAATGTGCTGAGCCTACAATGGAAGTAATAATGGATGCTTCTCAAACAAGGTAATCGTGAATCTAATCTCTGTGCTCCTGGAAGTACCGATTTACAAAAACAATTGTTGTGGAAGTGTTAAGGAAAGCAATTACCAAAGTTAACCTTTAAGAAAAAGAATTGGTGTAGAGGAACGCTTTACATTTTTCTAATGTGAAAAGCACCAGCATCAGCTCTTTTTGCTGCGCTTTCATTAATTTGCCCATTACCTAAGTTTTCGTCTGTTAAAGAAAATAGATGTTCTAGAGCTTTCATTGGTGCGCAACTAGAACAGCATATCATTAGTTGTTTTTTTTCTATGGATGTGCTTGTGCTCGGCGAATAAATAAAAAAACGAGGGTAAAAAAATAATTGCAAAAGGTGATCAGATGATAGAGATTTTCTTTTTATTACTATTTGAATGTCATTTGTAAATGAATCGTTACTGTACTGGGCAATAAACTATGTCAGTAAAGAACAGTTCAAATGTCTCATTTTTATATGTTTTAATTTTAGAGTTTATTATAGCTCTGAACAATTGAAAAATAATAGGTATGCTGTAAAGAGTGCTTGGCTTCTCTGTATGCAAGCTGAAATTGATACAAGAAAGGCTGGACTGCACAGTAAATTCCCATAGCTTCATCCATATTGACACTGTGTGGAGGAATTTAACCTATTAAAGATGAGCACTGTACATTTATGTTAACCATTTAAGTGCTGTGATCTAAACAACCACAGGCACTTATATGGCACCTCTTGGTCCCCATCGGCCTCTTCTGCCCTTGGGGGACACCGACCAATTGCCCTGACTGCAGCAAGCTGCCAGGGAAGTATGAATGATTACACCCCTTAGGTTTCAAGCCCCCTTTCCCTAGAGCATGCATAACAATGAACAAACAAAATCATAAACATTTTATGATTTACTTCCTGGCACAATGCTTTATCTACCAGTGTTCATGCCCCTTAGATGGTGGGTTCGAACCATAAATTTACAATGGTTGGTGAATTTCAAAAAAAGATAAACAAGGAATAAACTATCAATCTGTGTTACCTCAAAGTCATATTGTAAATATCAGCAAAGTGACCAATAAAAGCTAAAACTTTTAATAACATGTATTTAAAAATGGCTCATAAACCAAAAAAATATTTTTAATAAAAACTATGAAAAATGCACATACATAGGTAGTCATATATGGCAGCTCTCAACCTACTGGAACAATATTGACATGTAAGAGAAAATGGATGTATCTCACCAAAGTCTTGGAGTCATGTGGCTTGAGGGAGTAAAATGTTTTTTGTTCACATGTAACGGTGCGTATTGGCAAAAGACTCCCTCTACAGCTTACACCTGAGACTGTCCCCTTAAAAGAACTCCCGCCCTTACAAGGGCAGCATAGTTGCCCTATTGGCGCCCAGACTTTCCCTATGTGAAATTTAGTTATAGAACAATACCTACACAAAATATTTAAAAACTATGGCAGCTGACAGGTTATGTTCACTTTAGTTTGGCTCTCATGGAAATCCATTTTGGAGAATATCTATATTGGCATAGAAAGCAACAGGTAGATGGAGTGGCACAGTGGTAGTAAGGGTTACCTCAAACACCCGGCTCACTGGAGTTCGAATAAGATTTCCAAATAATGCATTTGATTCATCACTCCTTGTGAAAAAAAGGTGTTCTATTCACTCAAAGCAAAAGTGTGACGTTTCAGCTCTTCAGCTCTAATTAAGAGCTGAAATGTTGCTGTCAGGATGCAGGGGTAGTATACCCATGATACCACCGCGAGCAATGACTTAAGCCGACACCTGGGAGCAGAGTCTAAGTGGCATATGGTTTTCACCAGGACCCACCGCAAAACGGTCGGACTTGCTGAGCTGGGTCGGGATACCACCAGGTCGCTCCACAGGCGCGACTTTGCTTGCGGTGTCGGCCAAGGTGAAATACAGAATTGTGAGACAGAATTGGAGACAGACAGGTGGTCTGGACAGGCGGCACGGGATCGGAGTCACGAGCAAGGCAAATGGTCAAGGCAGGCAACAGAGTAGCAAAGTCAGGAACAAAACCAAGGTCACAACGGGAATTCACAATAGTTGTGTATCAGGAACAAGATTTCTCTAGGGCACTAGGCGCAAAGAGGCGCAAAGATCCTGCAGGGCTTGCAGGAAGAGGCCGACTGTTTATAAAAACTTGAAATGGCCAGAACCAATAAGCATTGCGCTGGCCCTTTAAAACACCAGAAGCCAACTCACGCACCCTAGGAGGTGGAGACGCGGCCGCGGCACACATGAGGGGTTATAGGGAGTGGGGGTGCCTGCGACCCAAGAGAGGTGTTGCAGAAGCACCCGTGACAGTCGCACTTTTGAATAAAACACCTTTTTTCACAAGGAGTGCTGCCTCAACTGCTTTATTTAGAAGTCTTATATCGGTATAGATGTATTCACAAACTTACTAAGATAAGAGTTACTTATTCTTCAAACTTCATTTAGGCTACATTCACATGGACGGCTGCAGGCGGGTATACGTCTGGCGCGCTGATAGGACATGTTCTATCTTTTCCCTATGTACAGAGTGGTACGGTGCCACACGTGTGCGGCACCATATCGCTCCGTGCCTCTATTACCGTCTATGGGGAGGTATTAAGGGCTGAAAGCCATGTATGGTTGTTTAAATGCTGCCTTAAGTTAGATTTTATAGATCATGAAAATAAAGTTGGTGGGTGTCACTCGATCATGCCAGCTTTTGAGACACTTTGACTACTCCTTTGTTTTAGTGAAGTTAAATACCTTAAGCCACTTGCAAACCGACTGATGCTGGATAACACTGTGTCATAACTAAACCCTCTTTGGTCAGTTTATTTTTATCACAGAAATTTCTGTCTGTACACTAAGGTTAAGAAGCAGCTTTTCAGAGCACATTTCAAGTCTATATGGACAGATAAATAGTAAGCCCTGTGTCTCTACATGATTACTGACCACTTATAGTTGTTGAATTTCTCCTGCCACCGTGCCCTTGGACCTGCTAAGTGGGTCCAGATAATGGCATCATGCAATATAAAAGCAATGATGATGTGTATCATGGTTCATCTGTCATGGTACAGTGACTTAAATGGGCATTGCCTAAAGGTACTTTACTGAAAACTGACATAAACTGAGCTTATTGCAGTAATATATGGAGCTTGTGGAAGCATGCAAAGCCATTTTAACATTTGCAATAAATCTTCTAGACTACCCTTTCTAATAAAACGTCTTTTTTATTCCATCCGGAATGTGTTTCTGTTATTTTGATAAACAATGAGTTAATATCTGACAAATTAGCGCTTACTAAAACATTTCTTGAGATGGTAAAGTAGATTTTTAGATTTCAGCCTTTTAATCATTGTGCTGCATTTACTATCTTTACATTCTGTATATCTTTTATTACTTTATTGCACATTTACTTTCTCATACAATGCGGCTGAAGTATATCACCTGCTATCCTAGGGAATCTGGGAACAACTTTTTCTCATTCTCATTTAGAAAAGACCAAAGACCTATAAATTAAAGCAGTGGGTACATGACTGTGCACCCTGTCCATCCATTTACTGTAATTCCATTACTGTGCTTTCCCCATTATTCATGCAATGAAGCCATAAATGAGAGGTTTGTGGGGATTATATCTGGAACTCTGTTCTTGGTGGAGTGCTGGCTTAGCATGTAGGCTTTGCCAATCATTTTAATAGTCTTGTGATTTTGATCATGTTCAGAATCTTGGCGGGTTTTATTTCCCTCTGAATGCTATTTATGATGAGCTATGTTTTCTTTTTGATTTTAATACTTAAAAGATACAGTTGATGAAAAGCCTAACTCTCCCAAATTAATATGGAAAAAATCAGTGCACAGAAGAATTAGCTGCAGGGCCACTACCAAATAGCACAGTATTGAGCATTAGGGACTGACATTTAATCCGCATAATTGGTTATCACCCGGTGGGCTAAAACAATGCACAGCATAATTATGACTTAAAAGGGAGAGCAAAACTGTGTTAATACTGTGCTTGACTGGGAAATTGCTTGTAAGCCAACACTGCTTTCAGCTTGTACACTAAAACTTCAGTGGTAAATTAAGACTTTACATGTCACTGCCACTCTGACTTATCTATTGTCCTTTGCATTTTTTCATTGTACATTTATATTAACCATTTTTTGTTTCAATTTACAATGGGATTTTTTTGTAAGTTATATTTGATAATATTTGATTAACCCAAGATGTAATATATAAATAATATTTAACCTTCACTATCTAAATAACTACTCCCAGGAAAAAACTAAGAACCTTTCTGCATTTCATATGTAAGGACTTGTTTTATTTAAGGCATCACTGAAGTTTTTTTGTTTTTGGTTTCCAGATACACCCATTAACTTCTGTGTAGGAATCTGAAATTCTCTGCAGGGATACCACCAAGTTGCTCAGTCTTGGTTCCGTCTCTGTTCAGTAACAGACAAGCATTTTTCACAACCACACGTTATAAGTGATTTTCACCGATAGAATACTGAGCCATTATTTTCTATGTGCTTATTTAGACAATTTTTTTCACTGACCATTTATCAGAAAAAAAACTCTGCCTGCAATATAAATATTCCATATTAAATCGGACAGCAACAATCATACCAGGATGTCATCCACATGTGGTCCATTATTTTCTCAAATGACACTGGGGAACCAAGTTTTTGTCATCTAATTTTTGCCAACCATCATTCTTTTGAGGGGGTGAGACAGGATGTGAAAAAACAATAACCATATGGTAAAGAAATAACAACAGATGTGGATACTATACTGCCACAGAGTGAAAATAGATGCGTTTTCGGCAGACTTGCAGCAGACACACCTGTCTGAAAGAACCCTGAATGGGGGAACTGCACACAGGCCACTTTCTAACATCAGTGGAGATCCAAAGTAGAACCCTAGGGCGCTGCCAGATCAGTTCTAAATATATTTCATTGATGTTGACAGCATGATGATAAAGTACACTTCTACATTTGCCTCCACCCCTTCCCCTTTTTGTGTGTTAGGGAAGGGGTTAATTTTATATTTCCTTGTATTCGTCCACATGAAACTTTATTACTCTAAACAAAAGGTTTGTTATTAAGAGCAGGCAATACCCGAAGATTCACTCACAGCCTTATTAGTATTCTTGGTTGACATAACATTTCCTTCTCTGTAACTTGAGTTTATCTCCCAGTATGAGTTATACTGCAGCTGTTGTTGTTTTGAAATGTTAAGTGCCACTGGATGGTACATCGATTCTCATATAAAAGTAAAGAAAATGAGCAGAGGCATAAAATTCCAAACATACAGCCTTCCTATTGCCTCTGAAAGTTTCTCTTTAGTTAGGTGACTTTTAAGCGCAGCTTGACATAACTTCTTATCATTCTTTCATACATATTACAACATATGTTGAAGAGTTGATTTACAGATCTGTTTACAAACAGAATGACAAAGCATTGTTTTAGGAAACACTCCAAGCTTAATATATGTGTGACTTGTAGAACGCTATATGCTTGTTTGTTTGAGCAAACCTTGCCTCAAGCCTTACTTGTCTACCCTCAAGCTGCATTTAATATTAATGCCAAACTGAATGTGTTGCTCCAAAAGTCCCAAACTGAGAAGAGTTTGATTAGAACTTTTGAACTTTCTCAGACGTGAAGCTTTTATGTTCACTGTGAAATTCACTGGTTTTGAATTCAAGATAGGATTCAGAAGCTCTTATCTTAGTAATTACATGGAGTACTGCTATATATTGAATCTACATTAGATAGCACAATGGGGGACATGTATCATTATTTCTCATTATGTCTCATTTTTGGAACTTTTGTAATTTTTGCGACTTTTTTGCGACTTAAGCTGTCGTTTTTCAAGTACGCCTTGGCTGCAGCTTGTGCATTATGCCTTATGTATCTATGTTTTCCAGATGTTCCGTGTGACTTTTTTTTTTTTTATATACATACGGTGGAGCCTATTGTCTGAGGTGAGGGACCATCCCTTTAAACCGTAAATGCAATGTGACATGCAACGCAAATGAATTATATGCACCCCTAAGATGTGTATACACCAATATTCGGCTCAAAATGCTAATACATATGACCTATTATGTCTCCAAATGGAGATCAAGCCAATTTATGCAAGACTAAATTTGTTGAATTAACAATAATCTTTATTAAACTTGGTTAAAATCTATAGCAAAATATTCTAAAACTGATTACAGCAGAAGATGGGATACACAGAAAAAAGCTCTGCCCGTGCAGTCACGACATGTGTCCAGGTGTCAAGAAAACTTGGGTCACCCCCAGACGAAGGCTTAATAAGCCGAAACGCGAGTCGGGGCAGGAGCTACCCGGGTCACGCTGATTGAGACTATCCATATGGGTAAGGACACATTTGTATTTATACCATATATATTTCTCAGGCCAAAGGCATTTTCTTGACATCTGGACACATGTGCAATATTATGTCGTGACTACACGGGCAGAGCTTCTTTCTGTGTATCCCATCTACTGCTGTAATCAGTTTTAGAATCTTTTGTTATAGATTTTAACCAAGTTTAATAAAGATTATTGTTAATTCAACAAATTTAGTCTTGCATAATTTGGCTTGATCTCCGTTTGGAGACATAATAGGTCATATGACTTTTCATTTATCACTTTTTTTTGCTTATTTTGGTGACTTTTTTTGGCACAATTCTGCACTTGGTCCAGGGCAGGTGCAAAGGAAGGGTTAGAAATAATTCTATCAATTGAAAATCTGATGTTATGCAGAAAAGCAAATAACATTTTTTAATATGTATGTAAAGCAGTTCCAAAGATATTGAAGGAAACTCCAAAAATTGTCCTGGACATAAAGGCACCAATGACCCTTGGTCATGAAGGGGTTAAGGAAAAAGCAGTAGTCATCTAAGCCAAGTTGTAAGAGGACGGGTGAAATGGTATAGATGCAACACAAAATACTTATATTCTGAAACACTACAAAAGTTGTAGTGAGGAGAGGAAGTGCAGTTATCATTGTCAAATAGCTACACAGTTGCCAAGCATAAGTTTCTGTTTTACAGGAAAGCTAAGATGAAATGTAGTTTCATAACCTCCCAATAATCAAGCCAAAATGATCAGCACTGGGTACAGTGGGTTCGGAAAGGTCAGGCCACCAACTGTTGGTGACTAGAGCCTAAAAACCAACTGGCTCTGGCTGGGGGGAGAGGCAAAGAGGACAGGGTTATGAAGCCAGACCATAGAGCCTATGGAATAGAAAGAGCAGAAACCTATAAGGGGGCTTTTTTTCTTGCTAAGAAGTGTATCTTATGGTCCCATAAATTTTGGATTTCTATTTACAATTGTGTCACAATGTTAGAACACAATTTCTTCGAAAAGTGTGGCCTTCCTTCTTACAGAGAACCCGTAAGGCAAAATCCCACCCCCCTTAACGAAATATATTTTCATAAACTGCTATTAGAAAGCATTGCCCCTATCCCTTCATTGTCCCTCTACATGCCTGTAAACCTAAGCAATGAGGTCCTAAAACTGTATGCAAAACCTGTAAAATGTCCAATGAGTCATTAGCATATTCAAGCGGGCTGGCTTATTCATGAGTGGGAGGCACAGCCACGCCCCCAGAGCATGACTGACAGCCTGTAAAATTATGTGAGGCTGTATAATGATGTACTTCCTGGTGCTGGCGGTAACGCCCCCTGCAGCCTGTGTGTGTATAGGAGAGATACAACAGCTCCAGGCAGCCATGTTATAGCAGAACATGTCAGGTACTTGTGTAGCTGATGTCTGTGTTTCACACATGTGTATTAGGAGAATGCAGCATGTCAGCAGATAAATCACAGACACCAGCAATGCTTTACTATACAGTACACACAGACATGAGCAGGGGAGGAGAGGGGAGGGGTAACAGGGGTGACATCACTGCCTCTGACCATGTGACCAGCTTCATTTACATAATAAAGAACATATGATTTTGCAATGATCAATGTGTGAATTGACTAGATAAAGGCTGGGATGGATCCTTGTGAGCTGCTCCAACAGGTAGTGGTGACAGCATTAGCTACAGAGACTTGATTACAGGTGTCCTTTAAATTTTATAACTATGTAAACGGCTACTTACAAATGTATATTAATTTTTCATTTTTAATTGGGTGTGTCCATGCAGTCGGACACTATCGGAATTCAGACCAAGATTGTACAGCGTTTGATGGTACTTTTATTTGTCATAACATGAAAATAATGGAGCACAATTTTTCCAGACCTTCAGTGGTTTCATTCCTTACTTACTCTCTTGGGAATATATGATTACATGGAAATAGACATTAATCGTCTGATAAGAGTGGTATTCCTAATGGCATCTGGGTACGTGCACTTTTTTATCATGAGTAAAAACATTGTGATCTTGGAATCTTAAAAGGGCCCCCATACACCTGTATGGCTTGATTAAACAGCTGAAATCAAATGTATTTTGATGGCTCATACGGGTCATGTGCCCATGCTTTTTCTTCCTGTCTTTTACACAGAATGGCGGAGGCAAGACATGTCCTTCGGCTGGTAGAGACCTTTGCCTTTCTTACTACAGGGCGTGTTGAACAAGCCCAGTTTTCCTCTATAAATCAAGGTGGTTCAGATGATGCTGCTTGATTGATGAGTAATACAGATATCTCAGGAACCAGAATTTTGTTGAGTAATGCATTAAATTAAATAAAAAACAAGTCCATCAACACCCACCACACAGCGGATTATTGATATCGCAACCCATCCACCTTATCAAACTCCTGGGTAGGGCTTGGTGGCGTTAGTAAACAGCAGTTTCCTACTGCATCGATGTATATTTTGCGCAGTGAAGGTGAAAAATGCAGCAACCCGCCCACTTGCAATATCATGATTATGTGAAAGTCTAAAAAATTTATTTTTTTAAAAGATTTTAGTGGTCTACAAGCATTCCTAAGCTTCACTCATATCCACACTTGTTTGTTGGCACAAAGGATATAAAGTGCCTTTAACCTTCACATGTGGCCCATCCACGTGGTGGCAGCAAGTTTGGGGGTGGCTACCACCAGGGAACCCTTGTTGTGTTCCAATCCATGTCAGCATAATTATGGGGGCCCATCCGAAAGTGGAGACGAATGGTTAGAAAGAAAAACACCAGTTTGAAGCTATCATAATTGAAGTTGAGCGGCATTATAAGTGGCCAGGCCAGTGGAGCAGAAATGGGACTCAGGAGAGCCTCTCTAGCTTCCCAGAGTAGAAAAAAGATTAGGTACTGCACTCACTGAACCCATGAGATAAACTTTATTTTTACAACCAATACCGACCCTGCTCAGGCCATCCCTCTTTGGCGGGTGCATCACTACATTAACATCATAGTAGTGTAGCACAGATGCGGTTTTGCACTCTGCTAAATTAAAAGTGGGAGCACAGGACCATGGGGCGCTGGACAGGTGAGTTTTGGTTTTATTGCGGCCAGTGTGTGCTGCTCCTATTTAATAGTTGGCAGGGGGCCAGTTTGCTGGTACTCACTATGCTGAAGGGGAGGGGGCTGCCGTATATGGTGGGTGAATAGGTGTCTACATTTCTGTTACCTATCAGAACTGATTGTCTATAGCAAAGGCTATACAACGCGACCTGTCTGTAATAATTTCAAAATATCAAATTTTATATGACGTCTTATTACAGTGTTTAATTGCGTTCCCTTTTCGCCTTTGTGCAATCAGGCAACAACACTATGTGGAAAAACTGCGTGCGACAAGGTTGGGGGGAGGGAGGATTGGGTAGTTGTGGGTGGAAGAGGTTGTGAATTTAGAGAGGAAGGAGTGTGGTGCAGAGGGACACGTATAGGGCATGCAAGCGTCATCACCCGCGGACATTAAAGTGTGGTGCTAACGGTTAGGCCGGATGGGTTTCCGTATGGTGGTGGATTCTCCTAAATAGGCTCCAGGAGTGGAGGGTGTTTGTTTAATTAGGTCCCGCCCGCGTAAGGGGGGGAATGGTTTTTTCTGCTCAGTTCTAGCCATCTTCGTTTGCTTGCGAGGGCGTTTGTCTTCTAGGACGTCCTGATTACGTCTAGCGCTGCTGTTATGGGTGTACCGTTCCGTTATGGCGGTGGGGGGGGGTGAAGGACTACTTATTTTAGCCGTATGAGGTCCCCCCACCTTCCTCTCCGGCTGGACGGCCCCCCGTTTCCCCTTTTCATGTGGCGTTTGGCGGCGTTAGGATGATGCTTTCGCCAGTCCTAGCCTTCGGATGCTCGCACCCCGCTGGTTTCTTTTGGTGTAGGCAAGTCGTTGGGAGTCTTTTGCACTTTAGTTACTCTCTAATCCAAGGGAACCTACAAGGCCGGCAGCGGTGGCAAGCTACCTGTTCCCCCCGTGGCTGTCGGCCTCTCCGCATGTCACTGCCCCTCGTGGGGGTAGATGCGTATGTGGTTTGATGGTGGCGGGGGCAATTGGGGTCACTTCGGGGTCTTCCTTCTACTATAAATGGGGGAGATAGTTAGCTGGGTTAGGGGCAGAAGGAGATGGGGCCGGTGTCTAGGGGGGGGGATGTTATCGCGCCGGTAAGAGGCGGTAGTTCCTTGAGTTGGGAGAAGTGCGGGGAGTAGAGCCGGATGTCTGGAATACTCGCTCCCTATGTCTCGAAACCCTGCTCTCCGGGAGTAATATTTTCTTGCCTGGGGGGAATCGTGTGGGATGGAGGGCAGAGTGTATAGAGATCCACGGCCCTCCCTTGTCGGGTGCGGTAGGGGGAGTCGGCGGTGCTAGCTTGGGCTTAAGGTCGGGTATCCCATAGGAAGGGGAGCGAAGTATAGTCGCTGGCCCTGTGTCCGTTTCTGAATGTCCCAAGGAGGAGGAATCCGCGTGTGGCCTTGGGTTTCGGACAGGCGGAGTCTCCGTCTGCTCCCGACTCAACTCGTCGGGGATGATTTTTCCGTTTAGCGAATCTGGTACTGTCCAACCAAGGTAGCACGAGCTCTCTTATTTGAGGATTTTCTCGCATATGGTGCTGTCGTTCAGGGGAAGGAGGGGAAGATGCTCGTTTTCTTGTTTCCGCTGCCATCGCCGCGTCTCACTGTGGCTAAAGCCCTTTTCCTACTTTGAATTGCGTTTGCGGTTGTTGACCGGACCACCGCCAAGTGTCATCTGTTTTTCGGGGGCGTCGAGACGTAGTGTGGGTTGGGTAATGCTTGCTGGTTTCCTGTCAGCCGTGTCCTTGAGGGAGGCGCTCGGTGTTTGGCCTAGCTTTGGCTTCTGTCCTCCCTTTGCTCTTCAAAACGTCATCTTCGCCCTCATGTTCTGACATCAAATCCTTTCAGCGTCGGCAACCTATTCCGCCTCGCGCGATCGAAAATGAAAGAATTTTGCATATACAGTTACCAACGCCGAGCGGGAAAAACCTAGTGTGATTCGTGCCACTCAGTCCCAACCCAGCGAAGGGGAGTATTTTTGATCTTTCGATCACATGATCAACATTCACGTGACGTCTCTGATCTCTCGATCACATACTAGTCCCATGATCCGACATCTACTTTCTTTATACTACTATTTGTATGCGCGATATTATTCAGTTTAATCAACTCTACACACAACGGAGCCGAGCGTCACAGAAACAAGTCTCGGCAGGAAATCCCAGACTAAGACGAAACAAGATAAAAAGGAAAACAAAAATCCCGAACATACCTATTCGTAAAATTTTTAATCTTAAACTGATTATACTCTAATCACAACCCATATGATGAGATAGGGGGTTGGGGGTCAGAGAATGTTAAATGTCATTTTTTCTAAAGGTTGTCGCTTTGTGCCCAATCAATCGCCCCTCAATGACTTTGAACTTGGTTTTAGACAAACCATGTTCATTAGAAAATGAACTCTTAACACGTCACTTTGCCTGATAGACAAACAGAAAGAGGCGTAATCCATCTATGGGGAACACCAATTCGATAACCTAATATTGTAAGTTCCTGCTATTGAAACTCCTTCAAGTTTAGAAATAAATCTAAATTTTATCCTGTACATAATCAGAAGAGCCATCATATAAAATTTTTTTTCGATATGAACAAGATGATTCAAATCGCTTACTGTGGGCATGGCAGCAGACGCTATACCTTCATAAGAAACCCCAACCTAATATGAAAAACAAAAAATCTCTAAAGGAGAAGCCGGGGGCACCCTTTGGTCCCCTTAAAAAATTGGCTAGCAATAGGGATATTGGTTCCGTTCGGCTGATAAAGGCGGAAGGGCTTGTAATTTAACTTCCAACCTCCTACGAAGCGTAATCTGCACATTCTGTCAGATCTTCCTATTATAAGTAAAACATCACAAACACCCTCCGCACTCAAAAAGAAAATAAAAGACAATATGGATGCTGCATTACTTTCACATACCATTACACAAGAGGAATATAAATTTTTATTGTCGCCTTTTCCGTCTATGTCCCATTTTTATTTTAAATACTGAGACACAAAACACTCGCCAGGACGTCCGCCATTAGAGCTATATGGGTCCTCCGCTACTGTGCAATATTTCCCGCCACTTCGTGGGATATATAACTTCAACCATATGTTATCAAACAAGGGAGTTACCTTAAAGACTTCTTCTGATCATTTGATGGGGACTCCGTAATTTAGAAGACGCTTCCGGCATCCTTGTCATTTCTTACATTAGATGTCACATCTCTCTTTCTATATTAAACATGAAATAGGCGGAAAATGCATTGACTCAATATAAGCCTAATGACGATGCATCTCTCTCTTCTGATATTTTGTAAATCCTACCTCTACTACATAGAGCTCTTAGATCACTGTGCTAGAGAACAATTTTTTTTCCTATAAGTCTCTCCTGTTTCATCTAAGAGCCTGTGTAACGGCGATGGGTCACAAATAGGCATCGCCTATGCAAATTTGTTCATGGGGGTATTCGAGAACAGATATATAGTTGTTTGATCACCCATACAGACAATATATACATTTTTAACCACCGCGTATATAATAGACAACCTCATCCTCTTTGGACTGTGTCGTCCCTTGAAGAAGCCATACCTTTTCGTAATACTCTGTAGCAAATGACTTGTGGATATCTTCTCTCGCTGAACATCAAATGATGCCATCAGACTTTTTATTATCTGCAATTAGAGATGAGGCGAGTAACTCGTTCCTAGCTGAGGCTCGTTCGAGTATTAAGGTGACTCGACACGGCTCTTTGCTCGGATGATTATTTCCCCTGCTCGATATCGAGCATATTAATTAAAAAACACAGTGAAAACAATGAAGAATAGAATAAAACCTTGAACACGTGAGCACTAGTATCATTTAAGAGTGAAAAAACAGTGAAGAATAAGATACAGATGTTCGGGCAAACACATCGTCTTACTTTTCGGCAGATACGCGCGGAACGGTGCGAACAAAATAGTATGTGAAGAATATCTAGTGGAGAGAAGCACATTGAACAAGCAACGATTGAGCAGGCCAAGACAACGGTGAGCAGCATCAGAGACAAATCGCGGGGAGTCAGCTAGCAGAGTGCATCGTACAGCGACACGAGACATTTCGGGTAGCGCATTCGGGAGATCGGGGCAAACGGAACATCGGGGAGCGGCATGCGGAGACATCAGTGAGTCGCGCTAGCGGTGACATCGGGGGTGGCACACGGAACAATCCGGGGAGCGGCACGGAGACATCATGGCGGAACATGTGCACGGAGACAATCGGGAGCCACTGACACGACGTACGGCTCGGGAGCACCGAACTCGGGTGAGATCATTCAGTGGAAGAAGAGTGCAGCGGATCCCCGGACAAGAGCGGCATCTTCCCGACAAGTAAGCAGATTGCCGACATCTCAACTATCTTCACTGTGTTGTTCAGGCTTAACAATGATCCTGTTTCACTGTTTTTTTTTATTTTTCCAATAAATTCTTCACTGTTCTTCCACCATCTGCTAACTTTGTCGGGAGATAATATACGCGCGGAACATAGTGAAGAATAGTTGCATCGATTTGCATATCATCTGCTAACTTATCAAAGACATTCTTTTTCAGATTATTAACACATTTATTCCGAACCATGGTCCGCTTTGGAAAAAATGGCTCGATCTCCTCCATTGACTCAATGGGCTCGTTATTCGAGACGAGCACCTCGAGCTCTGGAAAAGTTTGTCTCGAATAACGAGTCATCGTCTAGAGCATATTAGTAGTGCTCGGCTCATCCTATCCTAGATCTCTATCTCTATATCAAAAGATCAATCTTTTATCATCCACTTTTTTACAAAAGTGGATACAAATACTATCTTAATTAGATGATGTCATACATTTTAGTAAGGTGAGAAAAGAATATAACACCGTTTGGCCAGTACAAGAGAGTTAGAAAAGAATTTAGCGGACTCACAGGTTTTTAAACAACGTCTAAAATTTAAAAGAAGTTCCGAGAAAACGGAACCCCTGAATATATTTTAAATCAAGCGTATAAAAGACTCATATTCTAACACAATAGGACTGTCTCACCCAAAACAATCAGTATCTAACAGAAGGTAAAACAAATTAACGATCCATTCTCTACTTAATTTTGTACTCGGCTATAATGATAATTTAGGGAAATCATCAGAAATTTTATAATCCACATACACTTGCCCATTTAACAAAAAGACAAAATTCTCAGACTATTCTCCACCTAGGCCCAAAATTACATTATCATCGAGGCTCCGACTCTCAAATATATTCTGGCTCCCAGGCCAAATAAAACAACATAAGACATTGGGGAAGTCAGAATATTAAGTGTCAGGGAAGGACTATTCCCAATGATTAACGAAATGGGCCCAAGAGTCCATAAGCTGTGTCATGGCTGTTCTTATAAAGAATGAAGCCATTACCTTTCATCGATCAGCAACAAGTCATGCCCCATAAAACGACTATGACCTGAGTCTGAGCTATGTGATTTATATTTTGGCAAATGTCCGCATTGCGGTCCGCGGCCTCCAGTATATAGGGAGGACGCACCGCAAGAATTACATGATCCGGGGTCAACCTTTCCGGACATAGAAATAACATCAAAAAGGCTTCCTTAAGCATGTCTTCTAAAATTTTTTGTTTAAAAATACATAAAAATCAAAAAAACAAAACAAATGCACTTAGTTTTATGCCTATCGCCATTTCCAGAACGTGTTAATATCAGATATCCAGACCTCTATGTCGTAGTAGTATATTGGATTTTTAAGTTGGCCCAGACTCTCAATCCTGATGCAATGAATGAAGTCTCTAGAAACCATTATTTAATCCTTGTTATATCTCATTCATGTTTAATTTTTATGCTTACTTTAGTCCTGATTTCCTGCGAGCTTGTTTCTTGTGACGCTCGGCTCCGTTGTGGTGTCGGTTATACGCTGATAATATCGGGCGCATCCAAATATGGGACTAGTCATGGTATATCGAGAGACGTCACGTGATGTGATCATGTGATCGAGAACAACATGTGTATCGTGATCACGTGATCGAGATCGCGTCATGTGATCGAGAGATGTCACTCCCGCACCGAGGTTTATTCCACCAACATTCCAACACACCTCTCTCAGACTTACGCGCTAACTACGAATTAACTAGTTTTTTGGACAAAGAAATATAGACATGTTTTAGCTTTAGTCTTGCACTACATGAGATAATATAGAACTATTTTGTGTTAAAAATTAAATGCAAATTGTTTATATGTGAGATCATTAGTTGACATCACTTCCTTTGACATCACTTCCTGTAGATGGGTATTTATAATGTTGGGCTAAACACTTCATTTAGACCTGAGGAAGCGTCCGTGCAATAGGACGTCGAAACGCTTTTGTCTGATATTTTATTCTATTTTTAACTTTTGATTTTATATGTTAAAAATAAAACTAACATTTTGGATCAGATAAGCGCCGGGAGTATAGTCCTTTTTTCCTACTAACTAAGGAAGGCGGAATCCCTTCTACCTTTCGGATCCGTATATACCTAAAAATGATGGGGATTGGCTGGCATTATGCGGGAGGGAACTCTGGGCATGTGGCTGGCTACCTTTGGAGAAGTGCAGGGGGCCGTCAGTGTGGTAGCTTAACTGTTGGGGGGGGGATGGTCAGTCTAGCTGGCTACTCTATATACTGGTGGGTCAGGTTATGGGGGGCGTTTCCGGTGCTGGCTACCTATATACTGGAGGAAAGGGGCTGAAGTGTTTCTGCTACCTATTATATTGGTGGGGAGGGGTGTCGTGCACCTGGCTATCCTATATAGACAGGGAGGGGGGCTGCTTTGCAGGCTACCTATGTACTGTGGGTCGGCTAGGGGGAGTTTCAAGTGCACTGTGCTAGCCTATATATTGCGGTGGGGGTGGGTTGTAGTGCACTGGCTCCTAATGTAACGAGGGGAGGAGGGACTGGGCAGTTGCTGCTACCTACATACTAGGGTGAAGGATTGAGGTGGCAGTGTGCTGTAACCTTGTAAACTCTAATTTCTTTTTACCTAATGTTATGATAGTTTCACACCTTATCTACTCTTTATCTAGCAAATATGCAAATTTTCACCAGTGGTTACTAGGGCATGCTGTGGGAGCAAAAGCTACTCTATGACCCAGTAGCCTCTGCAATCCCTCCTACCTGCAGGATAACTGCTGATTGATGGGGGTCTTAGTGGAGACGCCCAGCCAGATCACGATAATGAGGGGTCAATGGGGTCGAGTACCCCTTTAACCTTCCCACTCGGTCACTAGTTTTCCCAGTTTTTGTGTTAAAATTAGTTGCCTTGTTTTAACTCGAGATATATTCGGTAAATATAATTTAAGCTCTGTTTCAGTAAACTGGAAAAAAATCTAATTTGTGTCAGTGTGCGTTCAACATATTTATGGACATCACCTGTATCTTCTGAAGGAGAAAAAGCCCCAAATCCCTCCATTGCTGTTGATGAAACAGTTTTAATTTTAGTTTAGGGGCCTCTGCACAAGCAGTATTTGTGCACACGGCAGTCACTTTAACCTGACACTCATTAAAAGTTGTGGCACTCTGTCGGAGCGAGAGCAGTGGCGCCAGATTCATGTAGGAGTATGAGACACAATTCAATGAATCTTGCACACGCCTGCACACTAAACAGCAACCTGCACATATACACCGACTGCACTGATTTTGATAAATTTGGGCCTTTGTGTGAAGAGAACTTGTATTTAAAAAAAAAAAAAATAGAATACCTTCTGGACTACAATCTGGATTTTTCCCTTTTTTGTTTGAAGTGTTTATAATATTATTTGCACAGAAACTGCTGAGAACAATCCCGCAACATACTCCACATATGAACTAGGCGGAATGTAGCTTGTTGATGAATCAGAATGCTCGTCTGGGCCTGAGCTGTGATCCACCTCGGAAAGAGTATGCCACCCTGTGATATATTACAATGCAAGGTAGCATCATTATTGCCTTTAATTAAAATTCACAGCATGATGGATCCAACTGGAGAAAAAACTAAATCGCCTTTCATTTAGTCACAGGTTTGGCACAGGTTATTTTTTTTTGCTGTATTAGCTAGGTAAATAGTAAAGTCACATTGTCTTCATTTATAATTACTACTTATAATATTTTACATCTAGAAAAAATTACAAAAGAAACACCAACAAGGGCCTGTTTGAAAAGAATTCCCTTCCCTTGAAATCACCTTTTATTTTTCAGTAATGACATAGTATGCATAATACAGACAGTATGCCCAGAATCACCAAGGCGATGATGTTTAAAAGCTTCTTACTCGCAGCTGTCCTCTCTTGGTAATTAGATAGTATAATGTCATTGCTTAGAGATATGCTAATTACAAAAAATCTATATGGCTCCCAAGAACTAATTATTTGAGTAATGATAAACGTATTAGGGCGCAATTCGAATTTCAGTGCTTGGTGAACTGCATGCCGAATGCTCAATGTATAAGGCAATATTATGTCAATAAGTCATAAATTTACAATCATCAAACACCTTCCTAGGAATAAAGCAATTCAATCTTTCAGATCATGAACATGTAGTCAGAAACGACTGATTCCAGGTTCACAGATAATATTTTGAAAATGAATCTTCTGAGCAATCCTTTCAGTAAAGAGTGCATTTAGGTTGCACATTTAGTAGCTTGTTGAAAATTCATACCCTTAACCCTCAACTTTACTTATGGCTGTTGGCACGTAATGGCAGTCACAGTTGTCTTGTTGTAAAATCAGACCATGACTTTGAATAGCAAATGGCAAAACGTGCACATCAGTAAAATAAGTAGTATGCCTAAAATAACATGTAGCTTTTTTTTAGGCTCAAATATTCACAATCAAAAACCTTTTAAAAGTTTCATGGAGGATGGACTGAAATAAGGGCAGTACCACCATCCCGCCACAACTGCCCTGATCCTATAACTATATGGATCAAAGGGTAATGCTATGTACTGCTTGTTGGCTGCAGTTTATAAATACTAGTTATTTTGGTTCGCATTGCAAATCGATCACAAAAACTTGTAATACATGAAGGGAAGATAAATATTACTCTAACTACCACAGGCAAGGACATTAACTATCAACACACTTGGATCCTTATAATTGCTTGAAATGGAACATCTGAAATAACGATAACTGTAAGATGAAATAACCACTTCCGCGCAACTTACACATGATAGTACGTCCTTGTATGTGGAAGATATTCGCCACACCGGACGTCTATCAGGCTTTTACCACACAGCTCAAGAACGGAGTGGGCAATATAAGCATCTGGTGTCAGCTGGCATATCACAGCCTGACACCACACTCTTACCCCACGACAACGGTCAAGCATGACCTCACTGTTTAATAGGGTCTTTCCCCTAGGGATCGGATCCCCTGTTCTGCTTATCGGGATCTGTATGCCTCTCAGGCAGGCCAGCCCCAAGGTCTGCCAAGTGGCGCGACTCTTCAGGTCTGACTGTAAATGCCTGTACTGTCGAGCATTGTCTTTGACTTGGAACATTCCTCAAGGTTATAGAAAGTAAATAAGTAAAATAAGTTTTAAAACATTAATAAATATAACACTAAATAAACTAGAAGCCCTCAAATTGTAAATTTCGCATACAAACACTACACACAAAACACCAAATAAGGCTATACAAGGCAGACCCTATTTTTGATGTTTTAAGTGTGTGGCTGGTGTACATGCCTCAAGGTGGCCCGACTCGGACGTAGTTGTCCAGAACGCGGTTGGCAGGACGCCTGTCTGGTTTCTAGTTACAGAAAGATTGTCACGTTGGTGCATGCAGATATTCGTAACTGTCGTGGGAGGGGGGGTGGTAATTGAACCGTTTATGTGGTATTTGGAACCCAATGGTCATTTTTATTCAAGTGTGACTCTTTATCAAGTAAAAAAGAAATAGGAAATAAAAAGTACACCTATACATAATAAAAGATACAGAGGGGAACAGCATCGCTTAGCCACACAGGACCATATTTAGGTATTAAAAAAATACATACTGTATAATTCATGAGAAATAAAATAATGGAATAAATCGCATAAGATAAATGATTAATTGGAGATTTCATATACTCATTGGGCACATTTACTTAGAAGGTCGGAAATGCAGCTAAAAGTGCTATTTCCATGTATAATGCTGCGTGCAAACGATCACTAAGATTGGTGCAAGAAAGGACGCCTAAATGCATGAAGGAATATTTCTCCTATGGCAAAAGGAAAAGGAAATCACGGCTCAATCCATATGAACTATAATGTCAGAGTCTTGCTTGGTTGTATATATATATGTAAGCCATCCTTTAGTGTCACGCAATATCTTAGTTAGTTATGTAGTATTGATATATATATACTCAATCGTTAGTATCACCATCTTATTAGTAGTTATTGTATATATGATATATATAGCAATCAGTTAGTGTCCATATATATGGTTAGTTTTTTTTACTATATCGTGCACGCAGAAATGTCGGCATGATGTGTCGGCTTCCCTGGCACTGGCACAACAGATTCAGGCCTTTTTTTTTTGTGGGGGCACCTTTATATACAATAGCAATTTGCAAGTTAAATAGGCAACGCTCATGTCCGCAATCAGTCAGACTAACCGATGGCGACCGCTTCCCTAATTTGTGTGGCATGGAACCAGCGGCAAGCTGTGCCAGCAAAAGTGTTGCGTGTTACAAAATATCCGGCGCAGGACACTTCTTAACTTCGGTTAACGGACGCGGGCCCTTTCCTGTTTTTTTCATTGCCAGTTTTCACTCCCACTCTTCAAAAATCTATAACTTTTTTTTATTTTTTCATGTAAAGAGGTCTGTGTGATGGCTTGTTTTCTGCATACAATTGCAGCTTCATAGGATGGTATTGAATATCCCATGCCGTCTACTGGGATAGCGGGAACAAAATTCCAATGCAAGTGTAAATGGTGAAAACCCGCATTTGCCCAAATTTTTTGTTGGCTTGGATATTAGCAGCTTTCACTGAGCGCCCCAAATGACATTCTACTACTTTATTCTTTGGTAGTACGATACGGACGTGGTACTGGCAATTTGTATAGGTTGTATAAGTTTTCATAAACATTTGCAACAATTAAAACCTTTTTTTTTTATTTGGCAATCATCTCTGGCGGCTAATAACTTTTTTATACTTTGGTGTATTGGGGCTTGTGTGGTGGTCATTTTTTGGACTATGAGATAATATTTTCATATGTATCATTTTTTAGGACTGTAACGACCTGTTGATCACTTTTATAGATTTTTTTATAATTTTCAAATGGCAAAAAGTGTCTATTTCGACTTTGGGGGGGCGGGGCTATTTCATTACGGGGTTAAACGCAGTGAAACCAGTTATGTACTTTGATGATTCGTGCATTTTCGAACACGTCGATACCTAATTGTTAATAATTTTAACTGTTTATTTATATTTATATCAGTCTCTAGGGACAGGGGGGTAATTTGAATTTTTTAGGTTTTTTATTTAATTTTTTTTATTTACGCTTTTTTTATTATTACTTTTTTACTATTTTTTGCAGACTCCTCTATGGTACTTTAACGCCTAGGTTGCTGTTATATCCTCTCATATACTGCCATACTTACAGTTGGCATGATATGGGGAGTTTCTCTCATTCATTAGGCAATGGGCTATCGCAATTTAATGAAGGGTTAAAACGAATGCCTGGGTCTTCGGAAGACGCGATCAATACTTGGAGACGGACGCCGTTCCCCGATGACGTCACGGGAGCGGCGATCCTAGGCAAGATGGCGGCTTTGGCCGGCAGCCATCGCTGTGAAACACACCGTGATCGTGTAGCACCGATCACGGGTGTTACCGTAAGTCTTTGCTGCAATATGCAGCAAAGAATTACTGCGATATGGAGAGGCTCAGTCCGTGAGCCCTCTCCCTGCAGCGCGACCCGACCGCCGCCGTGAATTGCTAGCATTGTGCATAGAAATGTTATGACTGATAGTTTAGGGATTGATGTGTTGTGACAGAGCCGAGCTACCTGGCAGCGTAGGTGGAGGGGTTAAATACCTATGAGCTGTCAGGGCGGCGCTCGCTAGACTAGTGTGGCACACGCTCGATTTAGGAGTAGTGCATGTCTATTAGAGTGGGGAGCTGATACTAGGGGAGATTTATCAAGCTGTCGAAAGTCAGAATTTTTCTAGTTGCCCATGGCAACCAATCACAGCTCCCCTTTAAAATATTCATGGAGTCACTGAGATAAAAATGAAAGCTGAGCTGTGATTTGGGTTGAGGCATGGGCAACTAGAAATATTCGGACTTTCAGACAGCATTGATAAATCTGCCCCTATGTCTGCCGCTACTTGTTTCGACAATATGGCTGAGCATGTGCAGACGTGATGCAGTGCTCCGAGAGGTGCAGGATTATATACAGTAGATACAAATGCTGTAAACAAGGTTGTGGAAATAGATGGGAGGGCAAAAAACATATGTGGGAATGATGGTCTGGTGTAGTTAGAGATATGGACTGAAGTGATAATATGCACATCAATATATCATATATCAGTATCATTGCTTGCAGTTTCAATACTGCCCCGTGTACTATACCCTAGTGTGCACTCATCCTGCCTCGCTTTACTCGACCTCCGCCACTGTTGTTTCAATCTTTCTCTCTTGCCTCATATGCTTTTCTCCACTGACTCCCACTCTCTCTCTTCTGCTCAACTTCTTGCAGTGTTTGGATAATGTTCTGTCTTCTTTATGAGGTGGGCATATTTTTCTCATTGAGTTTTTCACAAATAATTTTAAAAATGAAGGGCATAAAAAAGTATGTCACTTAAGTGGCATTATACCAAAGATGATAGAGCAGATAGGCTAAATATACACTGCAAGTGGGAACTATATTACAGCAGCAAATATATTCAGATCAGGGAACCTTTTGTTTCTATTTTATTGAGGAGGATCGAGTCAGGGTGGTTCTTATACAGTTATTACACACCATTTGATGCAATCTAAATAAATTCTGTATTTTTGTCTGCCAAAGGTTTACTTGCCATATTCAAATGGCAGTGGGAAGAAGAAAAAAACCCTACATGAACGTGCGGCAGGAAACTACTTTGTGCGTGCATTTAATTCTTCGTATGGTCTCTGTATATTCTCATTACAAGAATCATAGAAGCTTAACATATTCATGAGCATTCTGTAAGTAAATGTCTATGGAAAATGTCATCTGTCCAAAAATCGAGAAATCTTTTCCTGAAAGTTGCTTTTTAAAGATAAAATAATGGTGGTTTTCTTTTCTTTTTTTTTTTGTATATATGATGGTATGACAACTGTATTTAGAGCAGTGAAAGTTGTTGTTTATACTTTAGTCACAGTAATTTCCCGCATGTTGGCAATTTTCTCTCTTGTTTTAATTTTGGAAAGTGTTTTATTGTTTTTATATAAACTTACATTTGTTATGTATGCTGAAATTTTTCTTTTACTGAGTAGCCTCATATTTAAAGCCCCTAAGGTATTTATCTTATTCACACTATTCATTGTGGCACAGAGGGCTAAAGAACATATAGAATTAAAGGGGTTGGCCAATCTTTTGCATAAATTGCCTATGTAATATTACTACCTTAATAATAATCTGTGAATCTTCATAAAGTAATCCAGCATTACTGCTATTTACTTTAGTGTTGTCTACAAACTCATTGGATCTTTGTTTACATGTCTGAGCTCTGCTGAATAGGAGGGGCTGGCAGCAGGAGGGTTATGACTCATCATTCTCTGCCCCTCCTCTTTGCCTGTGTCTGTAAATGAGGATGGACTGTGAGAGAAAGAGGCACAGTTGTTAATGCCATTAGGATGAAATGACGGAGTGAGAAACAGGAACTTGTAAATATATGCAGAGAGCTGCATGGTAAGAAGGCAAATGTACAGTTACATGTCTAATCTTACAAATTTATTGAAAAGTGGAAAACCCCTTTTATATAATCTGTGTATTCTTTGAATTTTAGCTAGATGGTTTAGCTACTCTTAGTAGTATAGTAGTTGTCCAAAGGGTAGGGATATAAGTGCAAAATGAAGAGGTTGTGATGTGCTACTAGGTCCAAGTGGTCAACAATTGGGTGGACAAGGAATCAATGTCATCTCAGTATTATCAAATGCCTTAGATTCTTTAGGCCAACTTGTAAGAACATATGATCGAATTGCAGTTTAAATGACAAAAAAAAAAAAAAAAAAAAAAAAAAAAAAAAAAAAAAAAAAAAAAAGTAAAGGTAAAGTGAAAACTTTTATTCCACCGTGGATGCAACTTTTCGTCTTTTCTATAAAGACATTTTCAGGCATTCAAGCTGAACGTCGCATCCATGCTGGAATAAAAGTTTTCACTTTACGGAATGCTGCTTCATCCATTGTTCTCTGCTACTACCAACGGGGTTTGTTGGACCCCTGGCGAAGACCTGCACCCTAGCATACCTACACGATGCCGCTCCACCACCCTTTCTCTCTATTAAACATGGGCCTATATTTTACTTATCACTAGGACGTTCTGTTACATCCAGCTTCTGGCACTTGCTCATGAACAGAGCCGGCACCAGAAGCAGCAGATGTTAGCTATACACTACAGCTGACACCATGCTCCAGCACTTGCGATTGGGGCCGAATCCGATCCCCAGTGTAAACCCCTTACACACCTCAGTCAAACATCACTGTAGCGTGTAAGGGTCTTCCCGGTAAGCAACATGGTGGATCCAACCTTCTTCTGTGCAGCCCCAAGGTCTGCCAAGTGCCCCGGGGCTGCCTGATGTCTACGGCAGTCAGAGCCCTTCCGGGTCTGACTGTTAACTGTCTGCGCATGTCCATCAACAAAAGGGTCCCGCAGACGCACTTTGGTGGGATATTCCGTCGATTTCCGATCCGCGCCGCATTGCTCCGGGGATTGTGTCGCACGCGATTGTGTCGCAAGACACGCAGTTAAAAGCACCGGGAAGAAGAAGGTGAACTCCAACGGACCTCGGCAGGGAAGCAACGGATGCAGGAACTCGGGCGCACGAACTACGTGAATGGCGCCAGACTTCATCTTTGTTGGGGGAGATCGCGACAGGACCGTGTAAGTAAATTTGCCCCAATGTCTTTTCACGATTTCTCCAATATAAATTGTATTTTTAGGATTATTTATAATATACATTGATTTTTTTATTCCGCATTATTGTTTGTGTGGAATCAATTTTTTTGCTTAAATGAATTAGCATCAGAGCTTTGCTGGTTCAAGATCGAGTTTGTATAAAGAAAAAAAGTTAAAAAAAAAAGAGTTTACACCATTAAATAAATAAATAAAATTTAAGCCCCTAATATAACACATTCCTATTAAAAATCCTAAAAAAAAAGTACAGGCGGTCCCCTACTTAAGGACACCCGACTTACAGACAACCCATAGTTACAGACAGACCCCTTTGACCTCTGGTGAAGCTTTCTGAATGCTTTACTATAGTCCAAGACTGCAATAATCAGCTGTAAGGTGTCTGTAATGAAGTTTTATGGATAATCCTTGGTCCCATTACAGCAAAAAATGTTTAAACTCCAATTGTCACTGGGGCCAAATTTTTTTTTGTCTGGATCTACAATTATAAAATATACAGTTTCGACTTACATACAAATTCAACTTAAGAACAAACCTCCGGACCCTATCTTGTACGTAACCCGGGGACTGCCTGTATATGAAAAAGACAAATACACAACCCTCCCCCCCCACACATATTTGGTTTTGACGCATCTGTAACAATCTGTATAAAAAAACAGAATTGTTACAGAACCTGCATAGTAAACGGCGCTAAAAAGACCCAACAAAAGCCTTCAAAAAAATATCATTTTTAATTAATACCCTTAAGAAAATGCTATAAAGAATAATTTTAAAAAGTTACACACTCTAAAAGAAGTCCACTAAAAAGAACAACTCTTCTCGCAAAAAATAAGCCCTTAACCAGATTCATCAGCCAAAAAATAAAAAAGCTAAAATAAACCAGTATTTCTTCAAATTTGTTTTTTATTAAGTAAAATTGAATAAAATACACATACCCCCACATATTTGGTATCGCTGCCTCCCCCTCCTAAAACAAAACCCCAAAACATTAGGGTTATTTAATGCCCTTTAAAAAATGCTTTAAAAAAGTGATTTAAAAATTGTGACTCGCTCCAAAAAAGGACCAGTAAAAAGAACATTGTTTTTTGCAAAAAATAAGCCCTTAACCAGATTTGTCAGCTGAAAAAAAAGTTATGCATTTGAAAAGACAGTGATGCTAATATAAACAAGATTTTCTCCAAATTAGTTTTTATTCAGTAAAAATGGGAAAAAATAAAACATCTATATAAGTGAGTCGGTAACCCACTTTATGGTGTAGGGCCAAGAAAACAAAACAATATAATCTCACAAAAAAATTTAGATTTTCATTTTCTCCATCAACAAAGAGTTAATAAAATCAATTGGCTTTAGATGCCCCAAAATTATGTACCAGAAAAGTGCATCTTATGTGGCAAAACAAATAAGCCCCTATGTCTCCACCTTTAACAAAAGAAAATAATTATAGAATGTACAATTTGAGAATGCATATCTGTTCTGAATGGCACTTTTTCTATTCTATCAAACTTCGTGGAGCCTTCTTTCATTTAATTCATTGCAAATGTTTAATTTTTCAACCAAAATGAATGTATTGTCAAAAAATATTGCAATTTGTAGGACGCACCACCATTTTGCTTTAACTTTAAAAGTGCTTTTTCATATGTTGAGGGGTGAAGTTTCCATAATGGGGTAATTTACAAGTCTTGCTATTATTTAGGCCTCTCAAGGTGAATTGAAAGCAGGTCCATCTGAATATGGGGTTTGGAGATTTTCCAAAAAATGTGAAAAATGGCACCCAAATTCTGAGCCTCATTCTACTAAAATAAGTGGAATCTTAAAAAAACATGCCAACACAAAGCAGACATTTTGGAAATTTAAGTTATCAATTCATTTGGGTGCTATGAGCTTCAAAAGTAGAAAATTTAGAACTTTGAAATATAAAGAATTTTTGCCAAATTTCAGTTTTTTTCATAACTAAACACAACACTAAACACACACAATCATTCAAATTTTCCAAAGTATCCTGATTTTAAGTACAATGTGCAGATTTACTTAACCGTTCCATTCGCGATCCAGCGGTGCGTTCTCTGCGGTGGATTCGGGTCTTCCAGCGATTCACTAAGGCAGTTCCTCCGACGTCCACCAGGTGTCGCTGCTGCGCTGAAGTCCGCCGAGGTCCGCCGGAGTTCACGATCCTATTCCTTGTGAAGGTAAGCGCGTGTCCAGCGTCAATTTTTTAAAAAAATGCGGCGGTTTCTCCGAATCCGTTGGGTTTTCATTCGGCCACGCCCCTGATTTCCGTTGCGTGCAAACCGGCGCCAATGCGCCACAATCCGATCGCGTGTACTAAAACCCAGGCCAATTCTGGGAAAGTCGGCGCAAATATTTGGGTAACACGTCGGGAAAACGCAAATCCGACCCTTAGTAAATGACCCCCAATGTGTCACAAGAAAACAATCTCAAAATCCCCTGGATATCTTATAGCATATAACTATAACCACTTATAGTGGCACAGGACAAATGTGAAAAATGGGGCTGTGTCCTAGAGCCATAATAGTTCTGAAGGGGTTAAGGCCGTTTGCCAAAATAGCTATCTTGACTACCACAGTGTCCATTCTAAATATTGGCTAAAGAATGTTCTGTACGGCCAATTTAAAACAACTGCTCAAACTCAAGCACAGAATTTCTAACACAGATTCAAAAAAAAGAAACTCCCTAGTTCAGTAATTAAAAATGCATACCGAAAGTCGAAAGTACTCAATCAAGACTAATGCCTGGCCCCCAAAACCACTACCACAGAACACACATCCAACCAAGTAAACTTGATTACTACCTAGAATTCCAACCATTGAACCTTCCAGCAAATCCTCGGGGAAAAAAAACTGGTGCATACTTAATTATACCCATATTTAAAGGATACACTCCACCAACAGCAAGAAAGCAGCTGCCCTCCAAAATCTCTTTGAATTTTGATGGGTTGTATAGGCTGACACCTATACAACAGATTCTCCCACAGACTTATAACCATTCCCAAAAAGACAGACCTATTTTTCTTTGTTTATTTATCTTGTTTTATATTTACATATATACCTATTCATTTCTTATTTATACACTCATGCAATGTTTTGATCACTCATCAACCCCATTTATTTACTCATTCATTGTTTTTCTTTAGTTTTGTCCTTACCCTATGTCACCTCCCTTTTTATTGATAGGTTTGTGTCCCAATAACATTTTTGGTGATGCATTACATCTCTAAAATACTTGTTACTTGTTACTCATACTCCTGTAGCACTGTAGGGTCATTGATTACTACCTCCGACATGAAAACCAATGCACGCTGAGAATCCAACAGCAATTAGATTTTGATGGTAGATTTCCCTTAAAAGGAATGTATCAGCAATTTTTACCATGCAAGACTGTATACAGAGTTCGGTTTGACACCAGGCGATCTGTTTAGTCATTGTATGAGCAGTAGAGATGAGTGGACCCAAACTTTAAATTCCAGTTCATGTTCACCCCTAGCATTTCAAAACATAACATTTTCTCTGAACATGAAGCCCAAAATGCCGAAATTGATGATGGGGTTTAAAAGATATAAGCCACCATAATGAAATACTGATTTTTTCAGCCTATTCTATTAAAAAGTAAAATACAAGTTCCAAGAGCATCAAAAACCATTAATCACACAGCTCTATCATTTTTCTGAAATTAGATGTAAGATGGAGATGTAAAGTTAATTTTCTTCCTTAACATGTAGAACATTTTTTAGATTAGAGCATGCACTGTAAAATAAATAGTATTTTTAGTTCTAAAAATTAATATTAACAGAATTTAATCTAGAAAACACCTGTTTAGACATTACGTTTGTATTGGAATACCGTATATACTACAGTATAAGCCACGTTTTTCAGCACAAAAAATGTGCTGAAAAACCTCTCCTCAACTTATACAGGAGTAAAAAAAAAACCAAAAAAAACTGTGTACAGGCGGTCCCCTACTTAAGGACACCCGACTTACAGACAACCCATAGTTACAGACGGACACCTCTGCCCACTGTGACCTCTGGTGAAGCTCTCTGGATGCTTTACTATAGTCCCAGACTGCAATGATCAGCTGTAAGATGTCTGTAATGAAGCTTTATTGATAATTCTTGGTCCAATTACACCAAAAATTTTTAAACTCCAATTGTCACTGGGGCAAAAGAAAAAAAATTGTCTAGAACTTCCATTATAAAATATACAGTTTCGACTTACATTCAAATTCAACTTAAGAACAAACCTCCAGACCCTATCTTGTATGTAACCCGGGGACTGCCTGTACTCACCATTCGATGCCCCCTGGCAGGTCCTCTTCTATACAGCAATGCTATATCAGCATAACATAGGCCATTGGAACATGTAAACTGCATTCCTGGTGACAGGTTGACTTAAACATATAAAAGATGTAAAGAAAACCACTACCACAGAACACACATCCAACCAAGTAAACTTGATTACTACCTAGAATTCCAACCATTGAACCTTCCAGCAAATCCACTGGTGCATACTTAATTATACCCATATTTAAAGGATACACTCTACCAACAGCAGGAAAGCAGCTGCCCACCAAAATCTCTTTGAATTTTGATGGGTTGTATAGGCTGACACCTATACAACGGATTCTCCCACAGACTTATAACCATTCCCAAAAAGACAGACCTATTTTGCTTTGCTTATTTATCTTGTTTTATATTTACATATATACCTATTCATTTCTTATTTATACACTCATGCAATGTTTTTTTATGCCTTGCTCTGTTTTGATCACTCATCAACCCCATTTATTTACTCTTTCATTGTTTTTCTTTAGTTTTGTCCTTACCCTATGTCACCTCCCTTTTTATTGATAGTTTTGTGTCCCACTAACATTTTTGGTGATGCATTACATCTCTAAAATACTTGTTACTTGTTACTCATACTCCTGTAGCACTGTAGGGTCATTGATTGCTACCTCCGACATGAAAACCAATGCACGCTGAGCATCCAACCACAATTAGCTGCGCACATGCTCAGCCTCCTTTCTCCTCCAGCTACATATATTTTGGCACTTTGATTTTCATGGTAGATATACCTTAAAAGGAACATATCAGCAAATGTTACCATGCAAGACTGTATACAGAGTTCGGTTTGACACCAGGCGATCTTTTTAGTCATTGTATGAGCAGTAGAGATGAGTGGACCCAAACTTTAAATTTCAGTTCATGTCCACCCCAAGACATTACATTTTCTCTGAACATGAAGCCCAAAATGCCCCAATTGATGATGGGGTTTAAAAGATATAAGCCACCATAATGAAATACTGATTTTATCAGCCTATTCTATTAAAAAGTAAAATACAAGTTCCAAGAGCATCAAAAACCATTAATCACACAGCTTTATCATTTTTCTGAAATTGGATGTAAGATGGAGTAGTCCTTGTATTTCCTTCAGAAATGTAAAGTTAATTTTCTTCCTTAACATGTAGAACATTTTTTAGATTAGAGCATGCACTGTAAAATAAATAGTATTTTTAGTTCTAAAAATTAATATTAACAGAATTTAATCTAGAAAACACCTGTTTAGACATTACGTTTGTATTGGAATACCGTATATACTACAGTATAATCCACGTTTTTCAGCACAAAAAATGTGCTGAAAAACCTCTCCTCGACTTATACAGGAGTCAACAAAAAACAAAACAAAAAACAGTGTACTCACCATTCGATGCCCCCTGGCAGGTCCTCTTCTATACAGCAATGCTATCAGCATAACATAGGCCATTGGAACATGTAAACTGCATTCCTGGTGACAGGTTGACTTAAACATATAAAAGATGTAAAGAAATTGATCATTTTCTGGTAATGTATAACTGTGATTTTTAGATTTGATATGAAATCATAAATCATATATATATTTCATAGGCTTGTTTGTAACCATTCACCTTTTTTTTTTTAAGTCTATATGAATAGTCTGCAAATTGTTGGTTGGCTTCAGCAATTGGACAAAGATTAGTGAGAGCGCTATTTGGAGCAATTTATTACTGGCTTTATTTGGCTAATTGGAGTTAAGTTACAAGCATGCATGTAAGTTACTGCATTTCAGACATTGAAATCTTTTACTGTTCTGTATTTTTATTAATCAAGTTAAACTCATTTTTATCAGTTACGGTTCAGTGATATTCTTCTGGTGCAGCTATAAACTGCTTGCTTCATGTTCGTTTTGCAGCCTAATTTGCCAGAAAAACTGTCTTATTAAAGAAATGAATATTGTTTTTGTTCATTTAATTTGGCGTGTACTAGGTAAGTTTGTGTTTCATATTGATGTTAATGGAAAAAGTGGCTCTCTTGAGGGTAACTCGTAAAAGCCATCTTTCATTTTGTAACCTGAATAAAGTAATTGTGAATTGTCCAAGCTGAGTTTTCCAGCACATAAAATGTGCTGAAAGCCCCTAACTCGGCTTATACTTGAGTCAAAGTGTACTGTGTTCCGGCATCGGCACATACTATAATGTTAGCGAGTGGCTGATGTCATGGTGCCTGCGACACAGAGCCAATGCCGGAGCATCGATGGATTCTTCTATGGATGGACCTGCTGGATAGGCCTTCAGAAGGTGAGTACACTTTTTGTTTTTTTCCTACAGGCTTTATACTGTGGGCAATGGCTGGCTATAAACTGGGAAGGCAAGGCTGCAGGCTATATACTGGGGAGACAACGCTGCAGGCTATATACTTTGGGGCAGAGCTGCAGGCTATATACTGGGCGAGGGGAGGGCTGCAGGCTATATACAGGGGGGCAGGCGCTGCAGACTGCATACTGGGGGGAGACAAGGGCTGCAGGCTATATACTGGGGGGTAGGGGCTGTAGGCTATATACTGGGGGGTAGGGGCTGTAGGCTATAAACTGGGGGGCAAGGGCTCTATTTGGTCTTTTACCCCCTTAAGGACACAGCCTTTTTTCGTTCATTTTTAGTATCCCACCATCAAAAATCTGTAACTTTTATATTTTCCAGCGTACAGAGCTGTATCATCGCTTATTTCTGCGCCACAAATTGCAATTGGCAGTGATGGTATTTATTATCCCTTGCCTGAAAAAAAGGAAAAAAAATTCCAAATTTGGTGAATTCAAAAACAAATTTGCATTATTTTCTTGTGGCCTCGAATTTTACTACTTTAACAGTGCACTCCAAATAACCCTTTAATTTATTCTGTGGTCTTGTACAATCACAGGGTTATTAAATTTATGCAGGTTTTATTGTGCTTTAATAAATTTTTGAAAAATGTAAAAAATTTATGTACAAAAAAAAAATTAATTTTGCCATCTTCTAATGCTAATAACTTTTTCATACTATAGTTCACGGAGCTGTGTGAGGTATTCTTTTTTGTGAGATGAGCTTATGTTTTCATTGCTACTATTTTGAGGACTGTACGACCTTTTCATAACTTTTTGTAAAATTTTTTACATGTTGCAAAATGGCAAAGTTCAACACCGGGGATAACTGTTATTTTATTTTGATGGATCAGACATTTTGCCACGTGGTTATAACTTACATGTTTATGATTTAACTTGTTTATTTATTTTTATATATCCGTTCTAGGGAAAGGAGAGAGATTTGAACTTTTAGGTTTTACTTTTGTATTTACTTTTGTTTAACTTTTTAAAATGTTGTATTTTGTCTATTTCTCAGGGTAATTTAACCGTAGGTTTTCTGATTGATCCTACCATATGGCAGTATATGGGTATTTTTCCACTTCACCTATTAAAATGTACAAGTTGTACATAATAGATGTGCTAAAATGAGACAGCCTCAGGTTTGTATGACAGAGACTGTCACTCTCTGATGACATAACAAGAAGCTACGATAAAAACAGATGCCCACACGCCACCATATTGTAAATGTCAAAGAGGTAATGCCCATGATTGGGAAAACTCCATGTCTGTATCATGAGGGCTCACCCTGTTAAAAGAGTGTTGAAAGAGCATTACAGAGTTAATGATTCCCATTTTAAGTGAATATAAAGACCACCCAGTTGTATTTCATAGAAAAATGTTTTTGAACCTAAATACCAAACTTGTTCCATTGTGATACATAAAAGACTGTACAATTATAATTTAGCCAGACTGATGTGAATTACTGGGACCACCAGGCTCTTAAATTGGTGTATACTGAAATTATTTTGCGATGCAACCGGGTCACACACTCTCTGGCCAGGCCCACTTCTCCACTTTTCCATTGCTATTTAACCCCTTACCGACATGTGACGTATTAGTACATCACATGCCGGGTCCCGGTGCATGGAGTGGGCTCGCGGGCAGTCAGCCCCCCCTGATTTGACCTGAAAAATAGTAAAAAAAAAAAAAAAAAGGAAATTAAAAAAACCTAGTTCAAATAACCCCCCTTTCCCTAGAACTGATATAAGTATAAATAAACAGTAAAAATCATAACACATTAGGTATCGCCAAGTCCGAAAATGCCCGATCTATCAAAATATTATAACGATTTTTCTCTGCATTTAACAGAAAATCGCGCCCAAAGTCGAAAATGGCACTTTTTTTTGCCATTTAAAAAAAAATAAAAAATTCTATAAAAAGTGATCAAAAGGTTGTGCAGTCCTAAAAATGATAACATTGTAAACGTCATTAAAATCCACAAAAAAAGGCACCACTCACAGCTCCATACACCAAAGTATAAAAAAGGTATTAGCGCCAGAAGATGGCAAAATCCCCCAAAAATTTTTGTACAGGAGGTTTTATTTTTTTTTAAATGTATGAAAACATTATAAAACCTATATAAATGTGTTATCCCCGTAATCGTACCGACCCGAAGAATCGGACACGGCATGGAATATTAAATACCACCATTTTGAAGTGTAATTTGTTACACAGAAAGTAAGCCATCACACAGCTCTGTACATGGAAAAATAAAAAAGTTACAGATTTTTGAATGTGGGGAGTGAAAAATGAAAATGCAAAAACGAAAAAGGGCTGGGGCGGGAAGGGGTTAAAGTGCTTGATTGGACAGTAGACAGATCAAGCATTAATGTGCACTTGTCTAAAATAATCTATTGTATAAGTAGCTTTATGTTTCTGTTGTGTGTGTGTGATCTCTGGAAAGTAGTGCAGAGTGTGATAGATTAGGTGAACAGTCCTTGCCAGTATTCTCCCTAAGAAAATATAGAACGGTCTATTCATAAAAGATTAATAACTCTGCTTGTGTAGATTTACAACTATAAACTCAAACTTCTATAATATTGCAGCACATTCCTATTGGCTAGCAGCTTATTTATCTAGTTTTCTAGTAATTACTAGCCTCTTACATGCGTCCTCATAAGAGCAGTTTGGTTGCTGCTCTATTCCATTTCATGAATAGAGCAATACTAAAACTAAATAGCAACTAATATGGTATACAGGCAGTCCCCTACTTAGACCACTCGACTTACATACAACCCCTATTACAAACGGGCCCTCTGGATATTGGTAATTTATTGTACTTTAGTCCAGGCTACAATGATCATTGTAACAGTTGTCAAATGTGTCTGTAATGAAGCTTTATTGTTATATCCTGATTCTTATGACAACCCAACATTTAAAATCCAATTGTCACAGAGACCAAAAAAGTTCTGGCTGGGATTACAATGATAAAATATACAGTTCCGACTTACATACAAATTCAACTTAAGAACAAACCTACAGACCCTATCGTATGTAACACGGGACTGCCTGTATATATAAATAGTGACATTGGGCATGACTGGTAAGATCCCAATTAGTTAACGCTGATCTATACCATTTCTCTATCTTACCAGAACTTGTTTGAAATTTCTCATCCAGAAAAGAGAAGCTAATGAAGCGCTCACCCACTTTTTATATATATAAAAGAACACTGCTTAATATATATGCTTCATTATTACAAATTTTTCAGCTCATTACCATTTTTTTTTTTAATAAAATCAGTTTTATGAAAATCTGAGCATAAAAAATGGGTATTTCAGGCCAGGTCCTGCAAAAGGGTGCATAGCAGATTCTGTAAGTGATAGTAGATTTCTTGGGTAAAAATTGTTACGCTATTCACCATTTTTACATTTTTTTTTATAGCATTCTAGGGAAAGGGGTATTTGAACTTTTAGCAGTTTACAGTTTTTTAAATAACAGTTTTGCCTTTTTATTTTATTGTTTAATCCCACCCCCTTTACCCTAGAGGGCTTGAGCATAGGATCAAATAGCTTTTGCCATAAACTGAAATACTACTGTATTGCACTATATGGCCTTGTTCCGCTTTATTAATGAAGTCTGCCACATCACTGAACAGTTGTCATCTCTAAGCAGATAACAGCCACCATGTAAGGTAATTCTCATCTAAGGGTTAAATGTTCTAATGCTATAATGAGAAAGCAACGAATATCAGCAAAACATAATAAAAAATGAACAAACTTTGTTTATATATACTAGCATTGTACTTGAAAACTACACTTTATCTAAATATAACCTTGAGCCGGTATGAGAAAAAAAATTGGCTCATAGAAGCAATGACATAAAACATTATTTTTTTTTTATAAAAGTTTTAATGTGCAGATGCTGTAAAACACAAAAAAAGACCACATAAAAGTATAATTGTAGTGATACCATGTCTGGCAACATGAATTAAAAATGTATTTCTCTTTATGTTATGCATTGAACAGTGAAAAATAAAAAAGAGTCTTCAGACAGAAAAGGTTAATTAAGTTAACAGTATGTTTCATATAAATTAGACAATACAACTTGTACTGTCTTAATAATGATACTATTTTAATAATGATACCATGGTCGAGTATATATCACTTGCTTGTCAAAAACCACTTGATGACACTCTTCTGTAGTAAAGTGTTTTGGTAAAAGTATATAAAAATATTTTTAAAATTATCGGTGTCAGAATCCTGGCTACCTTTAATGCAAGACTCCTGGTGTACTTTTATTATTGAACTCCGGTGGCTGCTGTTTCTCTCAGTCTTCCGTGCTGCACATCGTTCCTCACCACTGGTGGCTGCTGTATTTCTCACACCAACCCAAGGTTGCAGCAATCATAATTCCAAGGCCCCCGTATTCATTAAAAACTTTAAGTGTAGTTGTGACATTCTTCAAACGAACAAGTGAGTATACAGAAGATACTTTTAAAGGGTTGTCTGAGACTCTTGGAAAAAAGGATATGTGGCCAGGAAGGGCTACTTAAAAAAAGAAACCTTTCCTTCTCCAGGTGTCCTCGGCTGCCTTCCCTTCGGTAAACAAACAGGGGCACTGAAGTGCACTGTGAGCGCTGCCAGCCACGCCCACCTGTCCCCATATCTCAGCCTCATACATTGCTGGTGTTGGGTGGGTGTTGCCTGGTGGAAGCTGTTCACAGCGAAACTTCCATATCCCTGTGAACATACAGTGTCATGGACCTGAGAGACAGCGTAGGGACTGCAGAGGTTAGTCCAAATTTATTTTTTTTAGCAGCCCCGGCCACTTTCTATTTTTTCATAGGGTCTCGAACCCCCATTAAATAAGTCCTTACTTTACGGATGTTAACCCTACAGGCAGTCCCCGGGTACATACAAGATAGGTCTGTAGGTTTTGTTCTTAAGTTGAATATTTATGTAGTCGAACTGTATACTTTATAATGTAAACCCAGACAAAATTTTGGGGTCTCTGTCACATTGTATTTTAAAAAGTTGGGAATCATAAGACCAGGATTAACACTAAAGCTTCATTGCAGATATTTATAACTGTTATAGCTGTTTTATTGTAGCCTAGGACTAAAGTACATTAAATCACCAAATCCAGAGGTCCGTTTGTAACTAGGGTCGTCATGTAAGTCGGTTGTTCTTAAGTAGGGGACCGCCTGTATTGCACTATACACTATATGCACTATTTTCCCTTCTTTTTTATTTCTATATAATAATGATACAGTTAAAGAAAAATAAAGTAGTTATAAAAAAAAGTCTTAACAGTCAAAAATAGTCTTTTTTCCAAAGTGTTTAAGTAATCTACTTTAGCGACTGTGACATGACTTCTCAAGGTAACCAAATGCTAAATGCCATATTGACTTTGATACATTTATTTTTTGTCATGCATTAAGTTTCCTCATTCTCAAAACAATCACTGCTACCTTCAGGATACAAAGCCTGCCACTGCTTGTAAAATGAATTATTTTTGCTGCATAATGCCTGGTCTAAGAAAGTTCCCAATTTCACATCTACCGTCACTTAAATAATGCCATACTCCATATTAAACCGATGAAGACAGGACCCTGTAAGCATGGCTTAAGTTAGAAGAAGCTCCCACAATAGATGTGTCAAAAAATTTTGCTGCTTAATATTCTATTTGGTCAGGAATAAAGGAATTCGCTTCACAAATGTAAATATAAAATGCCTGTTTATATGTCATGAATGTCAATAGCAATAACATTTCACTATATTTTCTGTATCACTCATTCATTGAACTGACTCTTCTGTCCGCAGAGAGCATACAGATATGAATGGCATATCTGTACACAGTAGTTTCAGTAATTCTTACTAGCTTGGTGATTGATATAACAAATAATTAAGTAACATTCCAAAATGTATAACTAATGTTTGGTTTCCTTGTGCATTGATTTTTGCTAGACCTCCTCTCCATATGTTGCTGTGGAGAATGTACGAAAATACTGCAGCTTGACTACTATACAAGTACAGGCACCCCCACTTAAGACGAACACCCAACTTTCAGACAAACCCTAGTTACAAACCACCTCTGGATGTTGGTAATTTGACTGTACTTCAGCCGTAGGCTACAATAACAGCTATAACAGTTGTTAAAGTTGTCTGCAATTAAGCATTTATGTTAATCCTGGTTCTTATGACAATCCAACTTTTTAAAATCCATTTGTCACAAAGACCAAAGATTCAGCTGGATCTACATTATAAAGTATACAGTTTCAACTTACATACAAATTTAACTTATGAACAAACCTAGAGAACCTTGTACGTAACCTGGGACTGTTTGTCCTGACTTTTAACACATTACAATATATTACAACTGGATGCATGTGATTAAAGGGGCTGCCACTTTCAGCAACTTATTAATATAGTTTAAGGAAAATATGCAATTTTTCCAATTTCTGTATCACTTCCTCTCTCAGTTTTCTAATCTCTGCTTGCTGTCCTTCTATATAAATCTCCAGTGGAATAATATCTGTCTCTAGTCTTGTGGATGGAAACGCATGAGTTTTTTATCATCACGAGAGTATCAGAGCTGTGTGATATAATACCCACTCGAGCACCTACATGTCTATCACTTCACAATGGACATTTTTTTATCCAGTGGACAGAAACAGAGAAGCTTTCTATCAAGACAGCAACCAAGATTTAGAAACCCACGAGAATTGATACAGAAATTATATTGGAAAATCACAAAACTTTTCCTTACATAAACTATATCTATTATTCTCTAAAAGCGGACAACCCCCTTTTTTTTTTTTTGCTTAAATCAGAATTTTGAATCTGATCAGCAGTAAATTTCTAAAAATCCTACAAGACTTCAACCTGTTTAATTGAATAGATTAATAAATGATACTTTTGTGACTATGTAATTCAGTTTATGTGTCATCTAAACAATTGTACAAAGCCTCTCCTGCAAAATCCTGAGAAATATGCACTCCATAATTGTAACTAGTGTTTTCAGAAAAATCTTTATACATATTAAAGGTGTATCGATAAACTCTCATGCTATTTAAATGATAGAAACATATTACACTCTCCAAATCAGTAAGTTGGAAAAAAGATGATTATTCCATAAAGCATACACAGACAATAAACTGAAATGTAGAAACCTTGTGGAAGAGACAGATACCTAAGAAATGTGTTTAATAGTTATAAAAGTTACAATATAAGGCGGCGGCGAATTCTTTGAGGCTTCTAGTATCCTCAACCAGATAACCCATTCCCGGATTGAAGGTAGAACTTCGGGTATTAACCTCTTGCAGCATGCGTGACATAACATGTATTGGATATTTTCCATCAAAGGCGTAACATTTAATTCAAACCCGTATTGTAGCAGAAAAACAAAGCTCACAATAAATTTTGAAAATAAAATAGACCATGTGCACCAGAATTTTTAAACATATTTTTGTGTTTCATATTTGCAGGGCCAGGGCATGATAAGAAGCAGTCTAGACAATTATAGTGTCAAAGCACCAGCCAATCTCTGCTTTGGATCTTACTACTTTGGCAGCAACACAGATAAGTATTGGTCAGTAATTATTCAAGGATGCAAACCTTCCTCCCATTGTATTTGGGAGGGAACTGTGATTAATTAGAAAAGCCCGTGTAGAGTTCACATTTACAGCAGCCCTGTTACAGGTAGCTTGCCTGGCTTGGCTTTTAAATAAAGCTCCCTCCACTAGGTTTATATAGGACATATTACAATTAATATGCAGTTTTCATATTTTTCTTAAATATTTCTTAAACATTCCCTTAGGTTATTATACCTTTGCGTTTTAAAAAATAGTTTTCTTCTCATCCTGTTTTAAGCTACATAAAGTATTTTACCTGCTAATAAGCTCCTTACCGGGGTTCCATGTAACACCATAGTAACACTGTGCTACATTGTTCTTTCCAGCTCTGTGAGCCCTAAGAAGGTCATATTTATGTTACCAATGCTCTTTGGAGGCAGGGCGGCTTTTAACCCTTGTTAACTATTCAAGCGTTAAGTAGTGTAGGCTGTAAACCTACAAATGATTGTTACTTTTAGATAGAAGAAGGACTTGGAAAATTATTGTTCCGTAGTGTAGTATTGCAACATACGGCTTAAATGTCTTTCAGCCTCCTCCTTTCTCTGTACCATAATTATTTCTGATGTTACTACTTAGTGGAACATGGTATGATTGCATGCTGTTGATGTATATTTCATGAATATATGTCACCTTCACGTTCGTACAGTGACTGCACCATCATTTTCATTACTTTGCTTTGTTTGGTTTTTCTCAGTAATCTTTAGCTATCTATTGAGAGGCCGCGAGGAGAAAAGTTACGCTTGGCAAGAGACAAAAAGCGACTTCTGTAAGAACGAGGTCATAGGGAAGAGAATATAAGGATGCTAAATGAATTAAAGGATAAAAGTCTCTGTCTACATAGCTGTCTATTCTAGAACATGCCGTAGCAGTAACCTTTATTTGGATAGAAAATAGTGCCTGCTTTAATGTGTAAACACAAAATGTGGATTATCCTAAGCATTTGGCTGTAAAACATTTGCAAGCTAAAGTATCAATAAAGATTTAAGATATCGATGTTTTCTCACTTGTTTACATAATTATTCTGCAGATCTGGCTCTAGGCTGAATAGGAGGGTGAGAGGAGTGCACTTAGCCATCGTTGCCATTGCTAGGATTTGTTTTGACTTATAAGTTATTGTACCTCCTTAATAACACACTCACACACACACAAAAAACACATATTATATATATATATAATTGGGTGCTATTTACTAAGGACCTAGGCTGGAAAAGTCAGCTTGAAGGCATTGAAGGGGTGAGTACTTGTGGGTATATCGGACAAACATACACTAGATACGGGCAAGTCCCCGGATAACATACAAGATAGGGTCTGGTAGTTTGTTCTTAAGTTGAATTTGATGTAAGTCGAACTGTATAATTTATCATTTTAATCCCAGCCAGAACTTTTTTGGTCCTGTGACAAATGATTTTAAAAATGTTGGTTGTCATAGACATCCAGTTGAACAATGTCCAAAACATTTCCGGTTGTCATAAGAACCAGGATTAACAATAAATCTTCATTACAGACACTTGTATAACTGTTTTGCTGTTTATTGTGCCTGGACTAAGGTACAATAAATTACCAATATCCTGGTCCGTTTTGTAACTAGGGGTCGTATGTAAGTCGATTGTTCTTAAGTAGGGGCCCCCTGTATAAGCCGAGACCCCTAGTTTTATCCACACCAAAACTGGAGAAAAACTATGTCTTGAGTATAAGCCGAGTGGTGGAAAATGCATTGGTCACAGACCCTCCCCCAGTATATAGCCGCAAGCCCCCAGTAGTATATAGTCAGCCAGCTCCCAGTAGTATTACATCCTCCAGCCCCTAGTAGCATACACCACCAGCCCCCTGTAGTATACATCCAGCCAGCCCAGTAGCAGCATACAGCCGACCCCCAGTAGTATACAGCCAGCCTGCCCCAGTGTGTATACGCCACCTTCCCCCAGTGTATACACTGCCAGTCCCTAGTAGTGATACAGCCTGCCAGCCTTTAGTAGTATACAGCCATGCCCCAAGTAGTATACAGCCAGCCGCCCCAGTAGATACAGCCGCCACCCCCAGTAGTATACAGCCTGCCATCCCCAGTTGTATACCACCTGCCAGCCCCCGTTGTATACAGCCTGCCACCCCCCCATGTAGTATACAGCTTGTCCTTATAGTATACAGCCTGCCCCTAGTAGTATACAGCCAAAGCGCCCCCACAGGCCTTGGGTGTAGACTCACCCACCCATGTCAGTTGCGGCTCCCCTGATGTCAGCGCTTCCGTCTTCTTTGCTTCTCTGCGGCCCTCTTCTTGCTTCTCTCCTGGACGCTTCCATGTGTTTCTTCTAGCATGCACATGTATACCGCGGCCCGCTTGCTGTCATAGTACAGGCGCGTCCAGGAAGAAAACCATGGTCGCGTCCATGAGAGAGTAAGAAAAAAGAAGATGAGCCGCGGAGAAAAAAGAAGACGGGACCCCTGACATCAGGACATCATGACCGCTGGCTGACATCGGAGGTTGAGTTATAAGTTATTTTTTTAATGGGTACATTTTTTTTTGTAATAGAACTGTGTAATAAGCCGCAGAGGAACGTTTTTTACACATTTTTTTGCTGTAAAAACTCGGCTCGTACACGAGTATATACGGTACTCATCCCATGTTCCTGAATACACATTAAATAGGGTTTGGCCATAAACTGGTCTGTAGTTCTGTAGACTTATGACATGAGACACAATTATCTGTAAGTTACAGCGGCACTGGCCCTATGCCATGAAACACCCACATCGGGGGGTTATTGGCAAGGATGTGTAGCCGAACCCCAATATAACCTGCACAGTTCATCACAGACCCCAACTGTTGGCTTTCGGTGTTGCACCTCAACATTTACTTGCTGGCATTGTATTCCTGCCACTCCTTACATGCTATCTAATTCATGCCTGATTTTTAAAACAACTTTCTCTTATGCCTTTTGTATAGCGGGAAGTGTAAAAGGCATTTATGTTTATGAAACATCTTTTAAAAAGAAAGTAGTGGATCCTAACATTTTTGCCAGAACCCAATAGACTTCACTGTAACTAAGGGGGACACTAAACAGAATCAACCACCTCACAGAACAAGATAGCTTTAATTAGGGAGAAATTTGCTTTAATGGTAAGCTGATGCCTGCAATGCCTGATCAGAAATAAATTACATATTTGTTCACTATACTCCTGAATCTGCTTCCATAGTGCTTTACAACAAGGTGTGCACTAATGCTTGTAATTCTTCACACACACTTTGTTTTGTAATGCTACATCATATCCATGCTTTGCCATAAAATACAGCATGGAACACAATGCAATTACATGTTTACAATGTTCCTGGAGACTTTGTTAGTGGTGATTGTTAATTTCCGTACATGGAGTTTGGATCATATCTACATTGACAGATGCCATCTGGAAACTCTCCAGATATGGGCCTTGCTTTATGAATCAATCAATAATGCTTATGCAAATGAACATAAACACTTTGTCTCTTCTCCTGCTCAAGAAATTATTTTACTATCATGATATATGAATACAAGCAGCCTAAATCTTGGGCCATATCATATAATAAACTGACAATGCCTTATATAGCTCTAGCACCTTGCAGTATGTTGTTTAACAGGACTCAACTACGGTCTGTGTTGCCAATTTCCAGAAGCTTTTGAAAAATATTTTTTAACAATAGTGCAGAAAACATTTTGTAGAAGCCATAAGTAGATAACTTAGAGTTCTGTTGCTGTAGATGACATGTTAACAATATTTCTTTAATATACCAGATTGAATATACACTGGAGATCAAATCAGAGAACAATGTATATCACTTATTTTTTCAGATATGTATGCTCATGAATCAACATTTTACGGATTTGTAACCGTTCACCGCCTCTAAGAAAGCTGTTTTAAAATTACCAAGTAAATCAACAGATTTTTGAAAAACAACTGGATGATCATAAGTAGAACATCAATTTCTGTAGCCACATTGCAATATTCAATTTCAGCAGGTGACAAAAGTTCAGCAATCAAGGAGTTTATAGGCATTGACCTCAGCAATAGCGGCCACGGACTCACTAGTCCTCACACTGCTCTAGTGTTATTGATCCACCCTTCTTCCACCTCTTCCACGGTGACTGTTCTTGATCATAGCTTTGGTCAACTAAGGATTCCCCGAGGTTGTGCATTCGAAACGATCAGGACCTTCTGGCTGCCATTTCATTGTTCCTTGTTTCTGTTTCAAAGAACTGCTTACTCAGTTGCTGGGTGACGGGGCATACCTGGCAGAAATTGCTTTCTGGCTGATGAAATGAAGACACAAGAAGGAACCTGTGTTGTTGACAGAAGGTTCTGGTACATATTTGCATTCACTTGGCCATTTAGCTGTATAAGAGGTCCACTCCTCTGTAAAAAAACATTTCCCATACCAGACACTTCTCTAACCACCTTCACTGATTTTCTTTGCACACTTGGGGTAAATCTTTCATCAGCTTCTTGACGCACATAGGCAGATTTACAAGCAGTCTGAAAGTCCGAATAATTTCCAATTGCCCATGGCAACCAATCACAGCTCCCCTTTAAATATTCATGAACCTTGGTGAAATGAAAGCTGAGCTGTGATTGTTGCCATGGGCAACTTGAAATAGTCTGACTTTCTAGACTGCTTGATAATCGCCCATAGTGTTTAACATTCAAATAATTAGACTGTCTTTCATCACTAAAATGACCAGTGGACCACTCCCTCTGTCCACCAACATCTCCTCAGAAAAAGTGAGTCTAGTCCTTTTGAATTCGTTCGCTATGGAGAGTTGGTCCCAGCAGATTAGATGTTTCATCAAATGCTCTTAAACCTTGTAACACTGTCTGACAGGATAGATCCTTACCCTGTCATAGCTGAACAGGCGAGCAAGTCACTGCAGTGTTGAACTATGTACAATGGAGATTCTTCAAAGTCCTTCATTTGGCCATATCGGCTGGCTGAGGGTGACGAGTCACTTTGGACGCAGCACTATTTTTGTCGGTGAAAACTGGAAAGTTAGGCTGCAAGTTAAATAGGGTCTGTCAAAAATTAAGCAATTGAACCAGATGCCAGATTACAAGCAATACTTGGAATTGATGTTCTCTAATTTTTTTAGTGCGTGTTTCTTTTATCAGTTATTCTACATTTACATTTTGAATCTTTGCTTTAGAATATATACAATTTATAAAATTGCTTAACACCCCTTTCCATAATCGTAACAGCACGCATTCGGAATACAGGCGGTCCCCTACTTAGAACTCTCGACGTACATACGACCCGAGGTTACAAAACGGACCAACTGGATATTGGTAATTTAGTGTACTTTAGTCCCTAGGCTAAATAAACAACTATAACATTTCACAGGTGTCTGTAATGAAGCTTTGAGTTTAATATTCTTCTTTAATGACAACCCAACATTTTTAAATCCATTGTCACAGAGACCAAAATAGTTCTGGCTGGGGGGAAAGTACAATTGATAAAATATACAGTTTTCCGACTTCATGAAATCAACTTAAGAACTAACCTACAGACCTCTATCTTGTATGTAACCTGGGACGCCTGTTATATCTATTTTATAATCATATATCTATTTTTTCCTTTCAAATACATTCTATTATTGATTCAACATACTGCCGCAATAACTGGCCACAAACTGGCCATAAAGTTGGATGGAATATAACAATAATGAACTACACACACCAATTGTCCTACCCCCCCCACCATTGTCTGCGTCAAAGGTCCTATGAATGGACTAACTAGTTACCATATTTAGCTCTTGTAAATAATTAAAAAAATGTGCCCACATTTACTAAAATCCGGATTCTGGGACATTCTTCCTTAATCTGGCACCCCCCTGCACTCCCTAACGACCAGTTGCACCCAATTTTTTTTTGGTAACCTTTAACATGGGGCATCTGACACAATCGCACATCCAATGAGCACATTAACGCCCATGTCAGTGCAGAATAGTGCAGCTGCAACACAGATGTGTCCCATGCAACACAATGTGGTCGCACACTTCTTATAGGGAACCTGTCAGCAGAAATTGCCTAATTAACCACTACCGTATGTTGTCAAGCAGCTGAACACCATCCAGACCATGTTTCTTTCATGTGTGGTAGCATCATCTGACAATCACCTTTGAAGTGAGATGTAAATTGCTTTGTATAAAGTCAAAGGGGTGGATGATTTTAATACTGGATGTCAATCTCTCTCATCCTCAGAAACCTCTTTTTCACAGAGATCACTAACCAGATCTCCTGATTTTTAATGCTGGTTCATTCACAGAGGAGCATGCGGCGTTCAGAGATCCCACCTTAGCATCAGTGTTAAAGTGTAACCGCATTTAAAAAAACTTTTGATATTTTGTAGGGCAATCCTTTTTAGTCCCATTGGGGGGATCCCTTTTAGTCCTCTAATTCTGCCGACTTCCCTCTGTTGTTATGACTCCTCGGATGGCTGTTGCTAGGCACATTCCATTCCATCTTCACTGAGTAGCTGACTACTGGGGCAGATAGATAGATATATGATAGATAGATATACATAGATGATATGATATAGATATGATATTTTAACGACCTATTTTCCCGGGCCATTAGGCGCACCGCCATATGCGGCATAAGTACTAATGAAAAACGTCTTATATATGGTAATACTGCCATATATCGGTGCCCGGACTATAAGGCGCAGGGTCGTGGGGCGTGGGGCGGAGGTCCGAAGGCATGCAGAGCTGAGAACGCGACCGGAGTGGAGACCGACCGGTGAGGTGAGCGTGGGAAGGGGTCGCCTTCAGTTGGAGATTGCCGCGGGACGGCCTACTACATGGTCCCCGCTATACCCGGAGACAGCAGATCTCCAGCAAGGAACTGCAGACCATTCTGTCAGAAGTTTCGCGCCTAATGCGGCCTGTTGTTATTAGTGCCGTCGTGGTCTGCTGTCTCCGGTAGCCGGGGACCTATGTAAGTAGGGTCCGCTGCTCTCAATCCATACATATGGCGCATGAATGTGGGGAGTGAAAAATGAAAATGCAAAAACGAAAAAGGGCTGGGGCGGGAAGGGGTTAAAGTGCTTGATTGGACAGTAGACAGATCAAGCATTAATGTGCACTTGTCTAAAATAATCTATTGTATAAGTAGCTTTATGTTTCTGTTGTGTGTGTGTGTGATCTCTGGAAAGTAGTGCAGAGTGTGATAGATTAGGTGTACAGTCCTTGCCAGTATTCTCCCTAAGAAAATATAGAACGGTCTATTCATAAAAGATTAATAACTCTGCTTGTGTAGATTTACAACTATAAACTCAAACTTCTATAATATTGCAGCACATTCCTATTGGCTGGCAGCTTATTTATCTAGTTTTCTAGTAATTACTAGCCTCTTACATGCGTCCTCATAAGAGCAGTTTATTTGCTGCTCTATTCCATTTCATGAATAGAGCAATACTAAAACTAAATAGCAACTAATATGGTATACAGGCAGTCCCCTACTTAAGAACACTCGACTTACATACAACCCCTAGTTACAAACGGGCCACTGGATATTGGTAATTTATTGTACTTTAGTCCCAGGCTACAATGATCAGCTGTAACAGTTATCACATGTGTCTGTAATGAAGCTTTATTGTTTATCCTGGTTCTTATGACAACCCAACATTTTTAAAATCCAATTGTCACAGAGACCAAAAAAGTTCTGGCTGGGATTACAATGATAAAATATACAGTTCCGACTTACATACAAAATCAACTTAAGAACAAACCTACAGACCCTATCTTGTATGTAACACGGGGACTGCCTGTATTAGAATAAATAGCTAAATACAGGAATCCTCCTCCCACATCTTCACATATTTAGTGGTAGATTCAGCACCATGAACTACAGTTATGCCACAGTCAACCCATGGATCAAAAGCTATAATGTCCAGCAACGAGTGACAGTTGGGCATAGACTGTAAAGATCCAAATTAGTTAACGCTGATCTATACCATTTCTCTATTCTTACCAGAACTTGTTTGAAATTTATCATCCAGAAAGTAGGAAGCTAATGAAGTGCTCCCCACTTTTTATAAAGTAAAATAATACTGCTTAATAATATATGCTTCATTATTACTATTTTTTCAGCTCATTACCATTTTTTTTTTTTTTAGAAAATCAGTTTTATGAAAATCTGAGCATAAAAATGGGATTACAGGGCCAGGTCCTGCAAAAGGGTGCATAGCAGATTCTGTAAGTGATGGTAGATTTCTTTTGGGTAAAAATTGTTACGCTATTCACCATTTTTTACATTTGTTTTATATGCATTCTAGGGAAAGGGGTATTTGAACTTTTAGCAGTTTACAGTTTTTTTAAATAACAGTTTTGCCTTTTTATTTTATTGTTTAATCCCACCCCCTTTACCCTAAAGGGCTTGAGCATAGGATCAAATAGCTTTTGCCATAAACTGAAATACTACTGTATTGCACTATATGGCCTTGTTCCGCTTTATTAAATGAAGTCTGCCACATCACTGAACAGTTGTCATCTCTAAGCAGATAACAGCCACCATGTAAGGTAATTCTCATCTAAGGGTTAAATGTTCTAAATGCTATAATAGAGAAAGCAACGAATATCAGCAAAACATAATAAAAAATGAACAAACTTTGTTATATATACTGCATTGTAACTCTGAAAACTACACTTTATGCTAAATATAACCTTGAGCCGGTATGAGAAAAAAAAAATATGGCTCATAGAAGCAATGACATAAAACATATATTTTTTTTTTATAAAAGTGTTTTTAATGTGCGGATGCTGTAAAACACAAAAAAAGACCAAATAAAAGTATAATTGTAGTGATACCATGTCTGGCAACATGAATTAAAAATGTATTTCTCTTTATGTTATGCAGTGAACAGTGAAAAATAAAAAAAGCAGTCTTCAGACAGAAAAGGTTAATTAAGTTAAGCAGTATGTTTCATATAAATTAGACAATACAACTTGTACTGTCTTAATAATGATACTATTTTAATAATGATACCATTGGTCGAGTATATATCACTTGCTTGTCAAAAATCCACTTGGATGACACTCTTCTGTAGTAAAATGTATTTTGGTAAAAAATATATAAAAATATTTTAAAAAATTATCGGTGTCAGAATCCTGGTCTACTTTTAATGCAAGAGTCCTGGTGTACTTTTATTATTGAACTCCGGTGGCTGCTGTTTCTCTCAGTCTTCTCGTGCTGCACATCTGTTCCTCACCACTGGTGGCTGCTGTAATTTTCTACAACCAACCCAAGGTTGCAGCAATCATAGAATTCCAAAGGCCCCCGTATTCATTAAAAACTTTAAGTGTAGTTGTGACATTCTTTCAAACGAACAAGGTGAGTATACAGAAGATACGTTTTAAAGGGGTTGTCTGAGACTCTTGGAAAAAAGGATATGTGGCCAAGGAAGGGCTACTTAAAAAAAGAAACCTTTCCTTTCTCCAGGTGTCCTGCGCTGCCTTCCCTTCGGTAAACAAACAGGGGCACTGAAGTGCACTGTGAGCAGCTGCCAGCCACGCCCACCTGTCCCCATATCTCAGCCTCATACATCGCTGGTGTTGAGTGGGTGTTGCCTGGTGGAAGCTGTTCACAGCGAAACTTCCATATCCCTGTGAACATACAGGTGCATGGACCTGAGAGACAGCGGTGAGGGACTGCAGAGGTTAGTCCAAATTTATTTTTTTTAAGCAGCCCCCCGGGCCACTTATCTATTTTTCATAGGGTCTCGGACAACCCCCATTAAATAAGTCATTACTTTACGGATGTTAACACTACAGGCAGTCCCCGGGTTACATACAAGATAGGGTCTGTAGGTTTGTTCTTAAGTTGAATTTTTATGTAAGTCGGAACTGTATACTTTATAATTGTAAACCCAGACAAAATATTTGGGGTCTCTGTCACAATTGTATTTTAAAAATGTTGGGAAGTCATAAGAACCAGGATTAACACTAAAGCTTCATTGCAGATATTTATAACTGTTATAGCTGTTTATTGTAGCCTAGGACTAAAGTACAGTAAATCACCAAAATCCAGAGGTCCGTTTGTAACTAGGGGTCGTCTGTAAGACGGGTGTTCTTAAGTAGGGGACCGCCTGTATATGCACTATACACTATATGCACTATTTTCCCTTCCTTTTTATTTCTAATATAATAATGATACAGTTAAAGAAAAATAAAGTAGTTATAAAAAAAAGTCTTAACATTCAAAAATAGTCTTTTCCAAAAGTGTTTAAGGAATCTACTTTAGCAGACTGTGACATGACTTATCCAAGGTAACCTAAACTGCTAAATGCCATATTCAACTTTGATACATTTATTTTTTGTCATGCATTAAGTTTCCTCATTCTCAAAACAATCACTGCTATCACTTCAGGATACAAAGCCTGCACTGCTTGTAAAATGAATTATTTTTGCTGCATAAATGCCTGGTCTAAGAGAAGTTCCAATTTCACATCTACCGTCACCTTAAATAATGCCATACTCCATATTAAACCGATGAGAGACAGGACCCTGTAAGCATGGCTTAAGTTAGAAGAAGCTCCACAATAGATGTGTCAAAAAAATTTTGCTGCTTAATATTCTAAATTTGGCAGGAATAAAGGAATTCGCTTCACAAATGTAAATATAAAATGCCTGTTTATGTGTCAGGATGTCAATAGCAATAACATTTCACTATATTTTCTGTATCACGCTTCATTGTAAACTGACTCTTCTGTCCGCAAGAGAGCATACAGATATGAATGGCATATCTGTACACAGTAGTTCAGTAATGTCTTACTAGCTTGGTGATTGATATAACAAATGATAATGAAGTAACATTCCAAAATGTATAACTATATGTTTGGTTTCCTTGTGCATTGTATTTTTGCTAGACCTCCTCTCCATATGTTGCTGTGGAGAATGGTACAGAAAATACTGCAGACTTGACTACTATACAAGTACAGGCAGCCCCCTACTTAAGAACGAACACCAAACTTTCAGACAAACCCTAGTTACAAACAGACCTCTGGATGTTGGTAATTTACTGTACTTCAGCCGTAGGCTACAATAAACAGCTATAACAGTTGTTAAAGTTGTCTGCAATTAAGCTTTATTGTTAATCCTGGTTCTTATGACAATCCAACATTTTTAAAATCCATTTGTCACAAAGACCAAAAAGATTCAGCTGGAGCTACAATTATAAAGTATACAGTTTCAACTTACATACAAATTTAACTTATGAACAAACCTAGAGAACCTTGTACGTAACCTGGGGACTGTTTGTACTGACTTTTAACACATTACAATATATTACAACTGGATGCATGTGATTAAAGGGGCTGTCCACTTTCAGCAACTTATTAATATAGTTTAAGGAAAATATACAATTTTCCAATATTCTGTATCAATTCCTCTCTCAGTTTTCTAGATCTCTGCTTGCTGTCCTTCTATATAAATCTTCCAGTGGATAGATATCTGTCTCTAGTCTTGTGATGGAAACGCATGAGTTTTTATCATCACAGAGAGTAATCAGAGCTGTGTGATAATAACCACTCGTGCACCTACATGTCTATCACTTCACGATGGACAGATTTTTATCCAGTGGAAATAAACAGAGAAGCTTTCTATAAAAGGACAGCAACCAAAGATTTAGAAAACCATGGGGAATTGATACAGAAAGTATATTGGAAAATCACAAAACTTTTCCTTACATAAACTATATCTATTATTCTCTAAAAGCGGACAACCCCCTTTTTTTTTTTTTGCTTAAATCAGAATTTTGAATCTGATCAGCAGTAAATTTCTAAAAACCTACAAGACTTCAACCTGTTTAATTGAATAGATTAATTAATAGATACTTTTTGTGACTATGTAATTCAGTTTATGTGTCATCTAAACAATTGTACAAAGCCTCTCCTGCAAAATCCTGAGAAATAGCACTCCATAATTGTAACTAGTGTTTTCAGAAAAATCTTTATTAACATAATAAAGGTTGTATCGATAAACTCTCATGCTTTATTTAAATGATAGAAAACATATTAAACCTCTCCAAATCAAGTAAGTTGGAAAAAGAATGATTATTCCATAAAGCATACACAGACAATAAACTAGAAATGTAGAAACCTTGTGGAAGAGACAGATACCTAAGAAATTGTGTTATAATAGTTATAAAAGTTACAATATAATGCGGCGGCGAATTCTTTGAGGCTTCTAGTATCCTCAACCAGAATAACCCATTCCCGGATTGAAGGTAGAAACTTCGGGTATGTAACCTCTTGCAGCAGCGTGACATAACATGTATTGGATATTTTCCATCAAAGGCGTAACATTTAATTCAATAAACCCGTATTGTAGCAGAAAACAAAGCTCACAATAAATTTTGAAAATAAAATAGACCAATGTGCACCAGAATTTTTAAACACATATTTTTGTGTTTTCATATTTGCAGGGCCAGGGCATGATAAGAGCAGTCTAGACAATTATAGTGCAGAGCACCAGCCAAATCTCTGCTTTGGATCTTTACTACTTTGCAGGCAACAACAGAATAGTATTGGTCAGTATTATTCAAGGATGCAAACCTTCCTCCATTTGTATTTGGGAGGGGAACTGTGATGTAATTAGAAAAGCCAGTGTAGAGTTCACATTTACAGCAGCCCTGTTACAGGTTGCTTGCCTGGCTTGGCTTTTAAATAAAGCTCCCTCCACTAGGTTTATATAGGACATATTACAAATTAATATGCAGTTTTTCATATTTTCTTAAATATTTCTTAAACATTCCCTTTAGGTTATTTATACCTTTTGCTTTTAAAAAAAATAGTTTTCTTCTCATCTCTGTTTTAAGCTACATAAAGTATTTTACCTGCTAATAAGCTCCTTACAGGGGTTCCATGTAACACACATAGTAAAACACATTGTGGCTTACCATGGTTCTTTCCACTCTGTGAGCCCTAAGAAGGTCATATTTTATGTTACCAATCTACTTTGGAGGCAGGGCGGCTTTTAACCCTTGTGAACTATTCAAGCAGTTAAAGTAGTGTAGGCTGTAAAACCTAAAATGGATGGTTACATTTTATGATAGAAGAAGACTTAGGAAAAATTATTGTTCCGTAGTGTAGGATTGCAAACATAAACGGCTTAAATGTCTTTCAGCCTCCTCCTTTCTCTGTACATAATTATTTCTGATGTTATACTTTAGTGGAACATGGTATGAGTTGCAACGAGCTGTGATGTATTATTTCATGAATATATTGTCACCTTCACGTTCGTACAGTGACTGCACCAATCATTTTTCATTACTTTGCTTTGTTTGGTTTTCTCCATAAGCTTCTAGCTACAGTTGAGAGGCCCGAGGAGAAAAGTAGCTGGCAAGAGACAAAAAGCGACTTCTGTAAAACGAGGTCATAGGGAGAGAGAATATAAGGAGCTAAATAGAATTAAAAGGAATAAAAAGTCTCTGTCTACATAGCTGTCGTATTTCTAGAACAGCCGTAGCAGTAAACACATTATATTTGGATGAGAAAAATGTGCTGCCTTTAATGTGTAAAACACAAAATGTGGATTATTTCCTAAATCATGTTGGCTGTTTAAAACATTTGCAAAGCTAAAGTAGGTCAATTAAAGATTTAAGATATCTGATGTTTTCTCACTTGTTTACAGAATTATTCTGCAGGATCTGGCTCTAGGCTGAATAGGAGGGTTGAGATGAGTGCACTTAGCCAGTTGCCAAGTGCATAGAGAGTTGTGTTTTGACATTATAGTTATTTGTGACCTCCTTAAGAACACACTCACACACACACACACATATATATATATATATATATAATTGGGTGAGCATATGTAGCAAGGACCAGGCTGCGGAAAAGTAGGCTTGAAGGCATTGAAGGGGTGAGTACTGTGTATTCAGGACAAACATACCGAGTACGGGCAGTCCCCGGGTAACATACAAGATAGGGTCTGTAGGTTTGTTCTTAAGTTGAATTTGTATGTAAGTCAGAACTGTATAATTTATCATTGTAATCCCAGCCAGAACTTTTTTGGTCTCTGTGACAAATGGATTTTAAAAATGTTGGGTTGTCATAAGACATCCAGTGAACAATGTCCAAAACAATGTCCGGGTTGTCATAAGAACCAGGATTAACAATAAATCTTCATTACAGACACTTGTGATAACTGTTATAGCTGTTTATTGTAGCCTGGGACTAAGGTACAATAAATTACCAATATCCAGTGGTCCGTTTGTAACTAGGGGTCGTATGTAAGTCGAGTGTTCTTAAGTAGGGGGCCCCCTGTATAAGCCGAGACCCCTAGTTTTACCACCAAAAACTGGGAAAAACTATTGTCTTGAGTATAAGCCGAGGGTGGGAAAATGCATTGGTCACAGACCCTCCCCCAGTATATAGCCAGCAAGCCCCCAGTAGTATATAGTCAGCCAGCTCCCAGTAGTATACAGCCTACCAGCCCCTAGTAGCATACAGCCACCAGCCCCCTGTAGTATACAGCCAGCCAGCCCCTAGCAGCATACAGCCAGCCCCCAGTAGTATACAGCCAGCCTGCCCCCATGTAGTATACAGCCAGCCTGCCCCCAGTGGTATACAGCCTGCCAGTCCCTAGTAGTATACAGCCTGCCAGCCTTTAGTAGTATACAGCCAGCCCCCAAGTAGTATACAGCCAGCCAGCCCCAGTAGTATACAGCCTGCCAGCCCCCAGTAGTATACAGCCTGCCATCCCCAGTTGTATACAGCCTGCCAGCCCCCAGTTGTATACAGCCTGCCAGCCCCCATGTAGTATACAGCTTGTCCTTAGTAGTATACAGCCTGCCCCTAGTAGTATACAGCCGGCCCCCACAGCACTTGGGTGTATACTCACCCACCAATGTCAGTGCGGCTCCCCGATGTCAGCGCTTCCCGTCTTCTTTCTTCTCTGCGGCTCCTCTTCTTGCTTCTCTCATGGACGCGGCCATGTTTTCTTCTAGCAGGCACATCTATGACGCGGCCGCTGCTGTCATAGTATGCGCGGCCAGGAAGAAAACATGGTCGCGTCCATGAGAGAAGTAAGAAAAAAGAAGAGGAGCCGCGGAGAAAAAAGAAGACGGGACACGCTGACATCAGGGACATCAGTGAGCCGCGCTGACATCGGAGGGTGAGTATATAAGTTTATTTTTTTAAGTGGGTACATTTTTTTTTGTAATAGACTCGTGTATAAGCCGAGAGGACGTTTTTTAGCACATTTTTTGTGCTGAAAAACTCGGCTTATACACGAGTATATACGGTACTCATCCCATGTTCTGAACACATTAAATAGGTTTTGGCAATAAAACTGGTCTGTAGTTCTGTAGGACTTATGACATGAGACAGAATTAAATCTGTAAGTTACAGCGGCACTGCACGATGCCATGATAACACCCACGATCGGGGGGGTTATTGGCAAGGATGTGTAGCCGAACCCCAATATGAACCTGCACAGTTCATCACAGACCCCAACTTTGCTTTTCGGGTTTGCTCAACATTACTTGCTGCACATTGTAGTCTCTGACAGCTCTTTACATGCTATCTAAAATTTAATGCTGATTTTTAAACAACTTCCTATTATGCCATTTTTGTATAGCGGGAAGTGTAAAAGGCATTTATGTTTATGAAACTCTTTTAAAAAAGAAAGTATTGGATCACTAACATTTTTTCCAGAAACCAATATAATTCACTGTAACTAAGAGACAACTAAACAGAATTTCAAACAACCTCACAGAACAAGATAGCTTAAGGGAGAAATTTGCTTTAATGGTAAGCTGATGCATCTGCAATGCAGATCAGAAATAAATTTACATATTTGTTCACTTATAATCCTGATCTGCTTCCATAGTGCTTTAAAACAAGGTGTGCACTAATGCTTGTAATTCTTCACACTTTTGTTTTGTTAATGCATACATAATATCCTGCTGTGCCATAAAAATACAGCATGAGAAATCACAATGCAATTAAATGTTTACATGTTCCTGGAAGACTTTGTTAGTGGTATGTTGATTTCCGTACATGGAGTTTGGATCATATCTACAGTGACAGATAAGCCATCTGGAAACTCTCAAGATATGGGCCTTGCTTTATGAAGCAATCAATAATGCTGATGCAAATGAACAGAAACACGTTTGTCTCTTCTCCTGCTCAAGAAATATTTTACTACATGATTAATGAATACAAGCAGCCTAATATCCTTGGCCATATCATATAATTAAGACTGACAATGCTATTATATAGCTCTAGCACCTTGCATTATGGGGTTTAACAGGACTCAACTACGGTCTGTGTTGCCAATTTCCAGAAGCTTTTGAAAAATATTTTTTAACAATAGTGCAGAAAACATTTTGTAGAAGCAATAATTAGATAACTTAGAGTTCTGTTGCTGATAGATGGACGTGTATACAATATTTCTTTAATATACCAGATTGAATATACACTGGAGATCAAAATCAGAGAACAATGTATGATCACTTAATTTTTTCAGAAATAATGTATTCTCAATTAATCAACATTTTAAGGATTTGTAACCGGTACACCACGCCTCTAGAACAGTGTTTTAAAAATTACCAAAGTAAATCAACAGATTTTTGAAAAACAACTTGATGATCATAATTAGAGAACAGCAATTACTGTAGCACAGGGAAATATTCAATTTTCAGCAGGTGACAAAAGTCAGCAATCAGGAAGTTTATAGGCCTTGACCTCAGCACATCAGCGGCCACAGGACATCACTAGTCTCTCACACTGCTCTAGTGTGATTTGATCCACCCTTCTTCCAGCCTCTTCCACGGTGACTGTTCTTGATCATAGCTTTGTCACTAAGGATTCCCCAGAGGTTTTGCATTAGATCAGGACTTCTGGCTGGCCATTTCATTGTTCCTTGGTTTTCTGTTTCAAAGAACTGCTTTACTCATGTTGCTGGGTGACGGGGGCATTATCCTGCATGAAAATTGCTGGCTGATTAAATGAAGAACACAAGGAAGGAACCATGTGTTGTTGAAGAAGGTTCTGGTACATATTTGCATTCACTTTGCCATTTAGCTGTATAAGAGGTCCAACTCCTGCTGTAAAAAAAACATTTCCCATACCATGACACTTCTCTACCACCTTTCACTGATTTCTTTGCACACTTGGGGTAAATCTTTCATCAGCTTCTTGACGCACATAGGGGCAGATTTATCAAGCAGTCTGAAAGTCAGAATATTTCCAATTGCCCATGGCAACCAATCACAGCTCCCCTTTAAAATATTCATGAACACTGGTGAAATGAAAGCTGAGCTGTGATTGGTTGCCATGGGCAACTGGAAATATTCTGACTTTCAGACTGCTTGATAAATCTGCCCCATAGTGTTTAACATTCAAATAAATTAGACTTGCTTTCATCACTAAAATGAACAGTGGACCACTCCTCCTCTGTACACACAACATGCTCCTCAGAAAAAGTGAGTCTAGCCTTTTGATTCTTTCTGCTATGGAGAGGTTGGTCCCAGCAGATTAGATGTTTCAGTCAAAATGCTCTTAAACATTGTAACACTGTATGACAGGATAGATCCTTACCCTGTTCATAGCTGAACAGGCGAGCAAGTCCAGCTGCAGTGTTGAAACTATTACAATGGAGATTCTTCAAAGTCTTCATTTGGACAATCTGCTGCTGGAGGGTCACAGTCACTTTGGAACGGCACACTATTGTCGGTGAAAACTGGAAAGTTAGGCTGCAAGTTAAATAGGGTCTGTCAGAAAATTAAGACAATTAGAACCAGATGCCAGATTAACAGCAATAACTTGGTAACTGAAAGTGTTCTCTAATTTTTAGCAGTGTTCTTTTACAGTTATCTCATTTACATTTTGAATCTGTGCTTTAGAATATATACAATTTATAAAATTAGCTTAACCCCTTTCCATAATCGTACAGCACGCATCGGAATACAGGCGGTCCCCTACTTAAGAACACTCGACTTACATACGACCCCTAGTTACAAACGGACCACTGGATATTGGTAATTTATTGTACTTTAGTCCTAGACTACAATGATCAGCTGTAACAGTTATCACAGGTGTCTGTAATGAAGCTTTAGTGTTAATATTTATTCTTATGACAACCAAACATTTTTAAAATCCAATTGTCACAGAGACCAAAATAGTTCTGGCTGGGATTACAATGATAAAATATACAGTTCCGACTTACATACAAATTCAACTTAAGAACTAACCTACAGACCCTATCTTGTATGTAACCTGGGGACTGCCTGTAATATATATTTTATAATACATATATCATATATTTTCCTTTAAAACTTTCTATTATTGATTCAACATAGTGACCGCAATACTGGCCACAAACTGGCCTAAAGTTGGTATGGAATATAACAAATAATGAACTACACAACACCAATTGTCTACTTCAAAGGTCCTATGAACTGGACTAACTAGTTACCATATTTAGCTCTTGTAAATAATTAAAATAATGGCCCACATTTACTAAAATCCGGATTTCTGGGGCACATTCTTCATTAATCTGGCACCCCCTGCACTCCTACGACACAGTGCACCACAATTTTTTTGGTGAACCTTTAACATGGGGCATCCGACACAATCGCACAGTCTGAATGAGCACATGAACGCCCATGTCAGTGCAGAATAGTGCAGCTGCAACACAGATGTGTCCCATGCACCACAAATGTGTCGCAGACACTTCTTAAAGGGAACCTGTCAGCAGAAATTGACCTAATTAACCACTACCAGTATGTTGTCAAGCAGCTGAACACCATCCAGACCATGTTTCTTTCATGTGTGGTAGCATCATCTGACAAATCAACTTTGAAGTGAGATGTAAATTGCTTGTATAAAGTCAAGGAGGTGGATATTTTAATACTGGAGTCAAGCTCTCTCATCCTCAGAAACCTCTTTTCACAGAGACATCACTAACCAGATCTCCTGAATTTTAATGAATGGTTTCATTCACAGAGGAGCAGGCGGCGTTCAGAGATCCCCACCTTAGCATCAGTGTTAAAGTGTAACCGTCATTTAAAAAAATGTAGGGCAAGTCATTTGGACAAGTTCTTTATATCTATTTTAGTCCTCTTATATTCTGCAGACTTCCCTCTGTTGTTAGTGACTCCTCGTATGGCTGTTGCTAGGCACATTCCATCTTCACTGAGTAGCTGGCTACTGGAGGGAGATAGATAGATAGATAGATAGATATATTATAGATAGAATATACATAGATATGATATAGATATGATATACATAAATAGATAGAAAGATATAAGATAGATATATATGAAGATAGAATATACATAGATATATAGATAGATATGGGAAAAATAGATATGATATAGATATGATATACATAGATAGAAAGATATTAGATAGCTAGCTAGCTAGATATGGTCTCATTGGTCAGCACCATGCACTTATGATGAGGTGACAGGAGGCAGATCCCGCCCCTCCTTCTTGCTGATTGTTCTTTTTTTGAGAGCTGGAAATCCAGGTTGCTATGGGCCAAAACAGGTACTAAATGAGGACCGAGAGGCAAAATACTCTGAGGAATGATTCAGAATAATGTTTTTTATTTATTTTTTTGCTCAGAATGACGGTTACACTTTAAACAATCCTCCTCCTCGACTTTGTACAACCAATTTATAGATCACTTGAAAGTTGATTTTATGGATGATGCCATCACACCGGGCCATGAAAGAAATAAATATTAAAAGGCGTTATGTTGCTTCACAATATTCTGGTAGTGGTTTATTAGGCTAATTGCTGATGACATGTTCTCTTAAAATACATGTGCATGCAGTTTGTACTGAAAAGAATGTGCAAAATCAGACAGAAAACTGATGTAGAGACTTTAATAAATCTGGGCCAATATTCGTTTAAATTGCTCATGATAGTAGTAGATATTACAATTCACATATGTGATCCTGCTTTTTCTTAACACTCAGCGTTATTGATTGAAACTGCTAAACTGAAGCAATGTATCTCATTGATGATTTTACCGTTAGGTGACTATGTGCAAATCATGTATTGATCCGTAATAAGGAAGCTTTTCCATCTGTCCATATAATAAATGTATATAAATGGTCATCATCGCTACTTAGCTCAAAATCTATTACTTTGTAAATGAACAACCTCTTAAAATTAAAATTGTAGTTTTATGCCATTTAGGTATCCCTATGAAATGTTATATGCAGAATTTTACTTTAAACAGAATATTAGTTTCCCTTTTAGCAATATGCTTTAAATTATCATGTTACCTTATTATAGCCTGCAGCTAAATAATGCAACCTATGCCTGGAACAAAGTCAACAAACAGGGTCACTCTCTGGCATGCAATTAATCAGAAGTTAATTAAAAGTAAAAAAAAAAAAGAAAATTATTAAAATTTTTATTATCTAGCATCTCCTGAGCATCAACGTGTAGTGTTAGGGCATATTCTGGTTTGTTAGAAGGAAATGTACATATTACTTCCCTCATGTAGTAGGCAAAATATTTTTAAACCTGGTGCACACCATTTTTTCCCAATAAAAATGTCTGGAATAACCACAGCATTAGTTGCCTTAAGGTCAGTCCTAACACCCCAATTTACACTGATAAACCCTCCCTAAGTCTACATTCACACTGCTGTATGAGGGATGTATATAAGGCCCACTGTCACGGGTGGTCTCGCGCCCCATATGCGGGTCGCGGGCTCACCCGTGCTGCTCTTCTCGTCGCGCGGCTCCTTCTCCAGATTTAAAGGGCCAGCACGCCATTAATTGGCGCTGGCCATATTGCCCAATTCTATATAAGCCTGCCTCTTCCTGCAAGCCCTGCTGGATCTTTGTGCCTCACAGCCTGAGAGAAAGCTTTATTGCGATTTGCCTGCGTTCCTGTGTCTCCTGCGTTCCTGTGTCCCTCTGTGTTCCTGTGTTACCTGAGCTCCTCCGTGTTCCCGTGTCCTGCTGTCCTGTGTGCTGTGTTCCCGTACCCCTTTCCTTGGACCTCCTGTTGCTGAGACCATTGACGTTGCATCTCTGCTGCCTACCCTGACCCTGTGCCTGGACTTTGACCACGAGATTGACTGCCGTTCTTGTACCGGAAGGGGGAAATGCTGACGAGGAGTGGAGTGCAACCTTGCCGCCACTGAAGAAAGTCCCACACTTAGGGAAACACCTAGTGGTCCACCTGCAGCTTTCTAACCCGCTTTGGGTAGGCTCTGTGAAACCGGGTACCACTATGACTCCGGTTCCCAGGTAGTGGCTTGAGTCATCGTCCTGGCAGTGGTCCCTAGAGTGATCCCAACCCGCAAGCCTGACACTCCACATATATTACTGCCTTATACGCCCCCATAAACACCAATGGGTGCACGGCGCCCTACGAGAGCCACACTGGCCCCCTACTCTACACCCGTGTGGACACACTGCCCCGCCCTCCTCCTGTTACACATTCCTCCCCCCTTCTTGACACACTGCCCCTCCCTGATACCCCTCCCTCCGTACCACCTCCCTCTCCCGATACACACCACCCATACACCCCCTCCCCCCCTGCATACACACTTCCTTCTGTCTTCGGCATGTGCCTGCCATACGGGTCGGTCTCTGAAGCCGGCACACGTGATCCGATGACCTCATCATGTGCGCCGGCTTCAGAGCCGTCACATACACTGCGAGCGCAGCTTTGGGGAAACCAGGACAGGTAGTTTTTAATTCTGCCTCTATGGCTGCACTCCCGACAGCATCAGCAAGCCCCGGGGTCCTCCGTGCTCTTACACCCTGGATTTAGTCGGGTCTGGCGCCAGCCTTGTGTTAATTGTAATAATGTAATGTTATTCAGTGATGTCAGGGTCCTGTTTCACAGCACTGGCGTGGTCCTTGGAATCCGGGAGAGCTCAACCTTCTAAAAATATAAATTTTTTTTGTTTAGAAAAAGTTAAATATTTGAAGTGTTTATGTCTTATTGTAAGCAAGAATGTAAGGATACCAGGCAACACAAGGATAATGATTGGGCGATCATAAAGGATTTTGTGTTACATTTGAAAGTAACACATTTCTTTTTTTTTATTAAATTATAGAAGTTCATTTTTATTATTTGAAGATCACTTTTTTGCATAACAGGCGTGCCCCAGTTTAACAATACAGATTAGGTTTTTTTAGGTTGTTTCTTACGGTTGAATCCTGTATGTAAGGTCCACTATATATCTTTTAAATGGAATATACTGGTAGACACTATATCTAAAATCATCTTAGCTCTAATGCATCTACAGAAACTGTCGATAAGAAGTATGTATGATGGTTATCTCCTGTGCTACATGTAGTGTACCGTTGTCATGTAACTACTCATGAGTGGCCCACCATTGGAGATTTTGCCACCACCTTGAGTCATCTCCAAGCTTGTTGCAATGTTTATATCCATTTTCCATTCTGGTAGTAACATACTGAGATCTTCACCTAGAGGTCACAAGGGAAGAGGTCCGTGCTGTACTATGGACGTCTGAAGTTGGGTGTCCCAAAATCTTGGACCATCTGTTATTATGTTCATATAACTATTTTTTTGGGTGGTTGGGGGGTGGGTTTTTGTCTCCAGGTGTAAATACTGTAAAATTATAAGAATTAACTATCATGCCATAAATGCGTTAGAAGAAACAGAAGTTCTTGTGCCTTTTATATAACAACAGTATAGGGTCATTTCCTAGTTTGTTCATAATTAACATTTAAAGAAAGCACAGCTGAAAGACACTTGTATGGTTTTTGTAGCTTTGAGTGGTAAATAAAGTTCTGCTTCACAAAGTGTCTTTAGATTAAAACATTTTTAATGAAGTAACATTCACACTTTGTAAGTACATCAAGAGACATTGAACGCCGCCTGATAGAGACTGAAGCTCCTTGAATGATGTCCTTGATTTTTTGCCAGTCTTTCAAGCAACCACTGTGGTAATATTGCTGGCTGTTGCCTTGTCGAGGGTAATCCCTGCAGATTATTATTGCTGTTCTGCTGAGGAGGAGTGGTGAGCCGAATTAATTCACTGGTTTTACTGCTGCTTCCCTACCTGTAGGCCGGTCATTTTATACCAACACACTTTTTGTCTTATTTATTACATTACAGACCGTGAATATTTTCATTATACGGAAGTTTCATTATACTGTAATTATGCTACACACGCACATTACTAAGGACTAGCAATATGTAGCATAGCAAAAGAATATTCTCACATTTGTATTGTTAAAAAAAACATTAAGTGTTCCAATTATTTTTTACTGGCTAGATCAATGTAATCTTTCTGATAACCAGCATTTTATCATGTAAAATAGTACTAAAAAATAAAACACTCTCCTCTCACCTGTATGCAACTTCTGTGTGGAACACATCCCGTTCAACCAACAAATTAGTGGTAACTCCACATATTTGACAGGCGTGCCCTTCATGTGTGTGACCTAGTTGCCAGAACCCATTTAATATATAAGCTGAGGTATAGATGTACTGAATGAATGTAGTTGCTAAGGATCTGCACCTTCACCATCCTTTTACAATTGCCAATTTTACACAAAACCGCTCCTGCACTTGGAACATCATAGACACCCTATACAGGAGCCATTTTCTGTTAATTGTATAATTCTTACTTAGCTGGTGGCAGTTATAAGTTGAACTCTGATTTTGTCTGTCATTATACTCCCTTAACGGATGCAGCCATTTTTGATCTAAGACGCAGCCCCATTTTCGTATTCGACTTGCGTTATAATGGTTATAACTTTTGAATACTGTCAAACGATTCTGAAATTGGTTTTTTTTTTTTTCTGCACAGTTTTGTACTTCATTTTATGGTTAATGTGGCTGGCCAATTTTGCGTTAATTGTACAAAGAAAAGATATTTTGAAAATTTCTTTCCAATCAATGTGTTTTTCAGGCATACGATTTACCACCTAAATAAGTTGCTGAATAATATTTCCCATATGTCTGAGGAAGGTAGAACAGAAATGAACAGTCCCACCTCTCCACAAACGACCAGCAAATCCAAAGTCCAGCAACTGCAGCTGCACGTGTGAACTGACAACGAACAAGTTCCACCACGAGGTGGCATGTTAAACTGGCACAGTCAATAGCAATATTGTGAATAGAGACATGCAACTCACCGATGTAGGAACAAAATTACTTTAGTTGTGTGGTACGATCACAGGGCAGGGTGAATGGCAACACCCCTTATATAGGTACGGGCCGTTTTGTGCAGTATGCGCTTTTTTTCAAGTTCAGGCATGTCAAGAAAGTCGCATACTGGCTCAAAACGGGCCATCCGCTTGATCGTGACGTACACCCCTGCCCTGTGATCGTCCCCACATAAAGAAAACGGTCAAGACAGGACAGTCAAGAGCAGAAGCAAACAGGCAGGAAAATGAACTTGGGGTTCTGAGGTGGTTGCCATGGGCAACTGAAACACTTCTTTCGCGTCTCAGATACTTTTAGAATCTCCCCATAGACAAGTTCGGTCAAACTAAGCCTCTCCTCTTCCACACTAGCGTTGCTTTCACGTCAGGTGCAATGCGTGAAAAACTGAACGTTTTTGGCTGCGTTTGTTTGTGTCCATTTTACCTACCTTGGGTAATTAGCGTTTTTGCGTTTTCACTAGCGCGTGTTGTTAGCGTTTTTTGGCTTTTCGGCGCTTTTTTCACGCGCGATTCAAAATGGGAGACTCGAGCAATTTTTCAAAAAGGGGGAACAAACCCCCATGGTTTGGGATTAAAATTGTTATTTAATTGAAATAATGTCTTCCGATAAATTGCAAACACTGCTATCTATTCTTCACTGTTCCCCGCGCTATATTATCTCCCGACGAAGTTTAAGGCAATGTGAGAACAGTGAAGAATAGATAAAACCATTTGAACAGCCACAAAGTGAACACAGTGAACACAAGGATCCTTTTAAGACTACAACACATTGCAGAACACAGTTGCAATAGATTCAGATGTTGCGGACATCTGCTTACTGGTCGGGAGATACCGCGGAACGGTGCGAACAAAATACATGTGAAGAACAATATATAATGTGTGTGAAAACACCTTGCAGATGTTTAAATACATCGCCATGTGTTTCTTCACACATATATATGTTCTTCACATGCTAGTTTGTTCGCACCGTTCCGCCAGTATCCCGAGAGAATAAAAAAAAGAAAAAAAAAAAAAAAAAAAAAAAAAAAAAAAAAAAAAAAAAAAAAAAAAAATGAAAACAGTAGCAGATGTGCGAACATCTGTAATCTTTCTGCACTGTGTTCGCACGTGTTTTATCTTAAATTGATCCTGTGTCACTTGTTCACCTGTGTACAATGAATTTTATTCTATTCTTCACTGTTCTTCATTGTGTTTTTTTAATTAATGCTCGATCGCGAGCAGGGGAAATCATGTTATTTCTGTCACCTAGCAACCCTTACTTTAAAACGCCTTGCACCTCGAATTGCACTTGATGATTGCGAAGTGCAATGCGTTCCTTGATGCATCTCCATAGACTGAATGGGGCGGAAAAACCGCGTGACCCGCAAAAATAGGCATGCTTCGATTTGACGCGCGTGCAAACGACGCAACACGCCGTTAAACAACGCTAAATTGAGAAAGACCCATTGAATATAATGGGACAGAGTGCAATGCGAGTTCTGCGCGTCAAATGCACAAACAGTCAGTGACAGACAGAGATAGAGATGGAGACAGTCAAAAAAGGAGACAGAGACAAATGGTCAGAGCCAGTAGGACAAAGTCAGAAACAATCGGAGACAGAGAATGACAATCAAAGAAAACCAGAATCAGAGACACTCAGAGATAGAGAAAGTCAAAGATTAAGACAGTCGGAGACAGTCAAAGATAGTCAGAGAAAACCACAGTCAGAGACACAGAGAGACAGAAACGGTCAGAGACAGAGACTGCCGAGACCGAGATTTTCAGAGACAGAGATGGACGGAGACAGTCAGTAACAGAGACAGACACAGACAGCCAGAGACACTCAGAGACAGAAACAGTCACAGAGACATTCGGAGACAGTCATACACAGAGACAGTCATAGAGTGCAGAGATCATATGGAGATGGATATATACATCTAAAAATATTTTTTGTTACTCCGTTCTATTTTGTTATAGCCATAGTAGTTATTACTTCACAAGATCCACGGAGCTCGCTAGTAGTGATACAGTAGAAAATATCAGCAGCACTATAAGATGAAGTTTGGATCAAAAGTCAAGCACTGATAAGACCTATATGTCAAACGTTGCACCATATCTCTGAGGAATAAAGGAAGAGGCTTGATTTACTTCTTCATCCGGAGTCACAAATATGGTAGCTTACCCCCAATGTTAAAGGTTTACAATCTATTAAGATTAAAAAACAATACTAAATCCGTAACTGAAAACAGTACACAATTTCTTTGGCCATTTTGCCTCCTTATTCTGCTTAACAACCCTTTAAATGTGCATCTGTTTTACCATTTTTTTACTGTATTTGCCATAGCCCCTAGGGAATTTAAAACCTAAGGGTCTGATTTCCTACCTATATCTCAATTCAGTCTTATTTCATTATACATATGGTGGATGATTTAATGATCATCTTTACAGAAAGTGCACGCCCTAGTAATATATCAACTTTAGATGTTCATGCCTGAGTCTCATACAGACTCCAGTGGGTCATTTGGCACAGATTGGCATCTGCAGTGATGTCAGGGGAGCAACAGATGGTTGTGCCAATCAGGTTCTAGGATTTTTATTCGCTCGCTGGTTGCTTTGCCAGCACTACTCGGCGGTTGTACTGCTGGGTGTTTTGCTACATAATGTAACACACACCTGATCTGGTGAAAGGCCTTAGCCCATGAGCCTCTGCCTACATCCTTAGTTGCCATTGTCTGTGACTTACGTGTACCAACCCATCATGGATCTAAAGAATTAATGCGTCAGTACACATCTGTTTGATGGCTGTTTCTGTCAGTTTTGGGTGTTTTGATACTGTGTCCACCATGAAATTGATATGTTGGAAAAGGGAGAGAGTTTGTTGAATAAATGTTTTAGGCCCAGTTTTGGGCATATTAGCCTTGGGGTAGGTTGTACTATTAAAATTCATAAAGCATATGGCATTAGAGAATAGATATATAGCAAAGTGTAATAGAAATATCTTCCATTAATTAAATTATTTAGGAGAACATACAGTAATTTTTTTTTTTTTAAATAATTCTGTTAAGAACAGAGTGAAGTAATTTTGTTCAAGAACACGAACTGGAAGTTTCATCTAGAAGCCGGAAGATCCGTAAATGATTCATGTTGCCCTGATTTACACTGCATCTGTTGCGTTTATGAAGTATACCTTACCTTACATAATATAGCTGAAGCAATCTCCCCAGCATCTTCAGTACTATGTCATAATGTGCCTGATGCGGAGAACTGGGGATTGATAAGATCTTCCATCAGCGTTCCTGTATTATTAGGCTCTGACCCTTTACTTGATTCATCAGTATTCTTTGTACCTTTCCATGCAGTGTTGCTGGATTATGTAGGGTACACCAGTGCAATCTTCTTGAGGCTACCACTGTATAGCTACTTCAACACATTTTGGGGGTCATTCATCTTATCTCTGTTTTTTGGCTAGTTTTTTGCCTTTTTTTTCCATCTGCTTCTTTGTAATTTATCATATCTCACTTTTCCTTGTGTTAAATGTTGTATTTTAGTTTTTCCTTAAGGATGGTTAAATAATTATTGTTTTGGTGCCAAACATGTCCCTCCAATTTTAACAATTTGAAATGATTAAATTCCATTTAACTCTAACTCCTTCCCGACATTTGACGTAATAGTACTGCATCGCGGGAGGTGCGTTCCTGCAAAATGAAGTACTACGTCAACTTTCTGAACGGAGCCCGGGCCAGAAGCTGCGGATTTTCGGCTATATATTATAGCCGACAAACACCGCCGTTAACACCATCCGATCGGGTTGTTAAACCCCTTACACGCCCGGTCTCCGCTACCGCAGCGTATTAGGGTCATTTAAATGAATCGGAACACACACGCACCCCACCCGCAGCCCCTCCGCTGCTCGATCGCAGGCAGTGCCCCAGGGCTGCGCATCCTCTCCTTCTGGGTGCCGGGTCCCCTGCCGTCTACAGCATCATCTTTTATTAACTGTAATAAGGTGAAGAATAGCTTGAACAAGTGATCATGGATGGATCACTTTATTCAAGCTAACCTGTAACGTGACTAAAAACAGTTAACACAGTAATAAAAACATTTTTAATAACAATAGATTATAATAAGTTAAAGTCCCCTAACACAAACATCCCTAGACACATAATAAAAGTAAAAAAAAAAACAAAATCGCCAAAACCACCCCCCACAATTGGTATAGCCGCGTCGTAACATCCGTTCAATTAATCAGAAACTTATTGGGCCTGCTGATGAAACGCCGTAAAAACAAAACACCAAAACGAAAAACTCGCCAAAAATGTACATTTTTCATAAAATTATCTCTTCACAAAAATGTTCTAAAAGTGTCAAAAAAGTTGTGCGCCAAAATGGTACCATTGAAAGTACAACTCCAACACGTAAAATAAGCCCCTAAACTAGCTCTTTCCAACAACAAAATATAGAGTTACGTCTCCGAAAAGATGGCGATGCAAAAAACAAATGAGATTTCTCTATATTAGTTTCTTTTTACAGAAATTGTAAAAATAAATGAAAAACTATATAAAGAGTTATCACTGTAATCGTAGTGATCTGTAGATAAAAGAATATAGTATTTTAAGTTACGGTGTACGACCCCCAAGAAATACCAAAAAAAAGAAACCAAATTACGCATTTTCCTTTTCAAACGCCATCATTCAGAGTTAATAAAATCCATCAATAAGCTAATGGACCCACTAAATGAAATATTTGTAAGTTCCTCCATGTCGCAAAAAATAAGCCCTTATATGTCAAATTGAAACAAAAAAAATAAAGATGGTATAGAGCCAATACAAATGACAGCATAATCTGCTCTGAATGGCGCAGCTTCCATTCGATGTCCCTGGTGTGCCCATACAGCAGGTTACCAAAACATCCTGGGGTAATTTTATACACTCGGGAGTGATTGGGTATCAAATTTTGTGTAAGTGTTTTTGGTAGTTATCCACTGAGATTTGTACATTTTTGAAAAACACATTATTTAGGCCAATGTATCCGATTTTGTTTTAACCCTGTAAATAATTAAAGGGTTCCAAACTTCATAAAAGTTGTTTTACTACGTTGAGGGATTAGTTTCCATAATGGTGTTAATTTATATGGGGTTTTTACTTTACGTTTATTTAGGCCTCTCAAAGTGCTTCAAAAACCTGGCAGGTCCCTCAATAGCAGGTTTTGCGGTTTTTATGAAATGTGAAAAATCGCACTAATTCAAAGGCCCATAACATCCTACCAACTATGAGAGTACTTATAAAAAACCATGTCCACATAAAGTAGACATCGTGAATGTAATTATTACGTTTTTTGCTGTTTCTGACTATGTGTGGAAAAAGTGAACATTTTGAGTTCGAAAATCGGAATTTTTCAAATTTTCACCAAACAACTGATTTTCTCTTTCTCCTAAAAAATGGCAAACATACCACCAAATTTTCAACTAACCGGAATCAATGTGTCCCAGAAAATTTTTTTTAAATATCACTCGATATATTAAAACTTTTAAAAGTTATAACCATTTATAGTTTACACAGGGCAGATTTTGAAAACATGGGCCGTCGGCAAGGTAACAAGTGGCTTCGGCATTAAGTAAGGTTACACATCTGGAATAGATGATAAATTGTCTTACTGATGATAAACAAATGTCCCCAGAAGTGCAAACATTGCAAGTCTTAAATCTTAAGAAGACCGAAAAAAAGGAAGAAATAAAGATAAATGACCCCCTTTGAACGCAATTTGCAAATACCTGCAACCTAAATGAACCAGTTTCTTTTAGTAGTTGCTTGCTTACGAATTTCAGTGTATTGGAACTGCTATTGTCCTGAAGCCCTAAGCTACCGACTGGCACTTGCTTGTAACCTATAGCTCAATACTCTTTGAGCTGTAGCATCGCCTGCAAAGTGGCCCCCCCTTGAGGACCCTCATCATCGTTTGAGAGGACCTGCAGCTAGACATTCTCTAAAAGTCCTCTTAGCTACATAATGCATTCTAACAGAGTATAGACCGAAACCGAGTATTTTGACAAATCCCTGAAAGTAATAAGAGGGTTGAGAGCTGGTTACTGTATGTATGCGTACCTGTTTATGCACACTCACCGGGGGCCCACTATTGCTGGCCATATTGCTCAATTCTATATAAGCCTGCCTCTTCCTGCAAGCTGTGCTGGATCTTTGTGCCTCACAGCCTGAGAGAAAGCTTTATTGCGATTTGCCTGCGTTCCTGTGTCTCCTGTGTTCCTGTGTCCCTCTGTGTTCCTGTTTTACCTGAGCTCCTCCGTGTTCCCGTGTCCTGCTGTCCTGTGTGCTGTGTTCCCGTACCCCTCTCCTTGGACCTCCTGTTGCTGAGACCGTTGACGTTGCATCTCTGCTGCCTACCCTGACCCTGTGCCTGGACTTTGACCACGAGATTGACTGCCGTTCTTGTACCTCAACCTTGGCTGCCACTGAAGACAAGTCACACCTGAGGAACGACCTGGTGGTACCACGCCGCAGCTTGTCTAAACCGCTTTGGGCAGGCTCTGGTGAAAACCGGGTACCACTTAGACTCCGGTCCCAGGTAGTGGCTTGAGTCATCGTCTGCAGTGGTCCAGAGGATCCACAACCCGCAAGCCTGACACTCACATATATATACGGCCTATATACGCCCCCATAAACACCAATGGGTGCACGGCGCCCTACGAGAGCCACACTGCCCCCTACTCCCCCGTGTGGACACACTGCCCCCCATCCTCCTGTGTACACATTCCTCCCCCCTGTGGACACACTGCCCCCTCTCCCCCTGTATACACACTGCCCCTCCTCCCCCTGTATACACACTGCCCCTCCTCCCCCTGTATACACACTGCCCCCCTCCCCCTGTATAACAACAGGCATGGCGCCAGCCGGCTTAATCCAGGGTGGTGTAAGAGCCGGGGCCCGGGGGTTGCTGAGCTTGTCGGGAGTGCAGCATGAGGCAGAATATAAAACTGACCTGTCCGGTTTCCCCAAAGCTGCGCTCCGCATGTATGTGACGGTCTGAAGCCGGCGCACATGATGAAGGTCATCGGATCACGTGTGCCGGTTCAGAGACGACCGTATGGCAGCACATGCCGAAGAAAGAAGGAAGTGTGTATGAAGGGGGGGGGGGGGCGGGGTGTATACAGGGGGAGGGGGCAGGTGTATACAGGGGGAGGAGGGGCAGGTTGTGATACGGGGAGGAGGGGCAGTGGGTATACAGGGGGAGAGGGGGCAGTGTGTAAAAGGGGGGAGAATGTGTACACAGGAGGAAGGGGGCGGGGCAAGTGTGTCCACACGGGGAGTAAGTAAGTAGTAGGGGGCCAGTTGGGGCTCTCGTAGGGCGCCGGCACCCATTGGTGTTTATGGGGCGTATATAGGCAGTATATATATGTGGAGTGTCAGGCTTGCGGGGTTGGGATCCTCAGGGACCACTGCCAGACGATGACTCAAGCCACTACCTGGGACCGGAGTCTAGTGGTACCCTGGTTTCACAGAGCCTGCCCAAAGCGGGTTTTAGACACGCTTGCGGCGTGGTACCACCAGGTCGTTCAGCAGGTGTGTGACTTGTCTTCAGTGGACAGCCAAGGTTGAGGTACAAGAACGGCCAGTCAATATCGTGGTCAAAGTCCAGGCACAGGGGTCAGGGTAGGCAGCAAGATAGAGCAGAGATTGAAAACGTCAACGGTCTCAGCAACAGGAGGTCCAAGGAGAGGGTAAGGGACCACAGCACACAGGGACAGCAGGACAGGGAACACGGAGGAGCTAGGTAAAACAGGAAAACACAGAGGGAACAGGGAACCAGGAGACACAGGAACGCAGGCAAATAGCAATAAGCTTTCTCTCAGGGCTGTGAGGACAAAGATCCAGAAAGCTTGCAGGAAGAGGCAGGCTATATGAAATTGAGCATATGGCCCCAGCCCCCCCCCAATTAAGGCAGTGCTGGCCCTTTAAAATCGGAGAGCGAAGGGCCGAGCGACGAGAAGAAGGCAGCACGGGTGGCCCACTACACGCAAGTATGGGGCCGACGAGAGGAGCAACCAGGGAAAGTGGGCATTATATATATATATATACATCCCTTCATACAGACAGTGTGAATGTTAGACTTAGGGAGGGGTTATCAGTGTAAATTGGGTGTTAGGAATGACCTTAAGGCAACTAATGCTGTGTGGTTTATTCCAGACATTTTTATCTGGGAAAAATGGTGTCACCAGGTTTAAAACTATTTTGGCCTACTAGGAGGGGAAGTAATATGTACATTTCCCTTCAAACAAACCAGGATATGCCCACACTACACGTTGATGCTCAGGAGATGCTAGATAATTAAAATTTTAATTAATTTTTTATTTTATTAACTTCTGATTAATTGCTTTTGCCAAGAGAAGTGACCCTGGTTGTGACTTGTCCAGGCATAGGTTGCCATTTAGATTGCGGACTATATAAGCGCTAACATGATATGTAAGAAGCATATGCTCGAAAAGGGAAGGAAACTAGATTCTGTTTTTAAAGTAAAATTCTGCATATAAACATTTCATAGGGATACCTAAATGGATTAAAATACAATTTTAATTTTTAAGAGGTGGTTCATTTAAAACGTAATAGGATTTTGAGGTAAGTAGCGTGATGACCCATTATATAACATTTTTATATGGACAGATGGAAAAAGCTTCTTATTACGGATCATACATGATTTGGCACATAGTAACCTGACGGTAAAAATCATCAATAGATTACATTGCTTAGTTTAGCAGTTTCACATAACGCTGCGTGTAAGGAACAAAGCAGGATCACAATGTGAATTAAAAAATCTAATACTATCATGAGCAATTTAAAACGAATATTGGCCCCCGATTTATTAAAGTCTCTACACCGTTTTCTGTCTGATTTTGCAACATTCTTTCAGTACAACTGCAGCACATGATTTTAAGAGAAACATGTCATCGCAATTAGCCTAATAAAAACCCACTACCAGAATATTGGGAAGCAAATAACGCCTTTGTATTTAATATTTAATTTCTTAATGGCCCGGTGTGATGGCATTTCATCCATAAAATCAAACTTTTTTTCAAGTGATCATATAAAATTGGTTGTACAAGTGAGGAGGGAGGAGGATTGTTTAAAAGTGTAACCGTATTCTGAGCAAAAAATAAATTAAAAACATTATTTGACTAGGTGTCCCTGTGAATCAGTCCTCACAGTATTTTGACCTCGGTCCTCATTTCAGTACTGTTTTGGCCCATAGCAACCTGGATTCCAGCTCTCAAAAAAAAGAACAAATCAGCAAGCAGGAGGGGCGGGAATCTGCCTACTGTACACCTCATCATAAGTGCATGGTGACTGACCAATGAGACAATATCTAGCAGCTAGATATCTAATATCTCTTCTATCTATGTATATCATATCTATATCATATCTATTTCCCATATCTATCATATATCTAGTATATTTCTAATTCATAATAGCTATCTTATATCTTTATATTAATTATTGTACGTATTTTCCGGACTATAAGGCGCAATAAAAACCTAGGATTGCTTAGAAATTCCAAAGTGCGCCTTATAGTCCGGTGCTTTGGCGCCATATGTATGGAATGTGAGGCAGAGGACCCTACTAATAGGTCCCGATACCGGGAGAGACAAGCAGACCCACGCGGCACTAACAACAGGCGCCATAGCGCGAAATTCTGCAGCATGGTCTGCAGTTCCTGCTGGAGATTGCTGTCACGGGTTAGCGGGGCGGACCCGATGTAAGTTAGGGTCGCTGCAATCCTCCACATGCAGGGACCCTTCCCGCTCACCTCACGGTCGGGCTCCACTCGGTCGGGGTCTCCGAGTCTCATGCCTCCGGACCTCCGCAAACGCCCCCGACCCTGCGCCTTATAGTCCGGTGCACCTTATATAGGCAGATTCCATATATAAAGAGTTAGTACTATGCGCCTTATAGTCCGGTGCGCTAATGGCCGGAAAAAATAACGCGGGTATATCATATCTATATCATATCTATGTATTTATTATATATCGATCTATCATATTATTATCTCGCATCAAGCTAGTACAGCTACTCAGTGAGAGAGGAATGTGCATAGCAAAAGCCATTAGAGGAGGTCACTAAAAACAACAGAGGAAGTCTGCAGAATAAGAGGGATAGTTCAGGTACTATCAATTAAAGGGCTAAATTCAAAATGACGCCCTACACATATAAAGTTTTTTTTAAATGACGGTTACACTTTAAACACTGATGCAAGGTGGGATCTCTGAAAACGCCGCCAGCTGCCTCTGTGATGAAAACCTGCCATTAAAATTCAGGAGATCTGGGTTAGTGATTGTCTCTGTGAAAAGAGCGTTTATAGGATGAGCGAAGCTTGGACCTCAGTATTAAAATATCACTCCTGAATTTATACCAAGCAATTACATTCTCCACTTCAAAGTTGTATTGTTAAGATGATGCACACACACATGAAAGAAACATGGTCTGGATGTGTTCAGCTGCATTGACAAAACTGGTAGTGGTTAATTTAGGTACAAGTTCTGCATGCAGGTTCCCTTAAGAAGTCTCAGCCGGACACTATGTGGGTGATGGGACAAATTGTGTTGCAGCTGCACTATTCGGCATGACATGGGCTTCATGTGCATTTCAGGGACTGTTGCGATTGTGTCGACTGCACCATGTTAAAGGTCACCAAAACAATTGGTGTGCATGTGTCTGGAGTGCAGGGGGGCCGAGTAGATAATTGGAAGAATGTGCCCAGAAGATCGGTAATTTTAGTAAAATGTGGGCCAGTTTTTAATTATTTACAGAGATATTGGTAACTAGGTGTCCGTTCATAGGACCTGTGATAAAGCAGAATTGGTGTTGTAGTTCATTATTTGTTATTCCATACCAAACTTTTAGGCAGCTTTGTGGCCAGTATTGCGGTCATCGTATGTGAATCAATATAGAAATGTTTAAAGGAAATAATATGATGATATGTATTATAAAATATTATATACAGGCTGTCACCAGGTCTACAGTACACGATAGGGTCTGTATTAGTTCTTAAGTTGAATTTGTATGTAAGTAGACGAACTGCGTATATTTTATCATTGGAATCCCGACCAGAACCTATTTGTCTCTGCTGACAATTGGATTTTTTAAAAATGTTTGGTTTGTCATAAGACATAATATTAACACTTAAAGCTCATTACAGACACCGTGATAACTGTTACTAGCGTCATTGTAGTCCTAGGACTAAGTACAATAATTACCAATATCCAGTGGTCCGGTTTTGTAAAGAGGGTCGTATGTAAGTCGAGTGTTCTTACAGTAGGGGACGCGCCTGATTCACGATGCGTGCTGTACGATTTATGGGAAAGGGGTTTAAGCTACATTTTATAAATGTATATATTTAAAGCACGATTACAAAAGATGTACATGAGGATAACTGTTAAAAGAAACACTGCTAAAAATTAGAGAACAACTTTCAGTACCAAGTATTGCGTGTTAATTGGCATTCGGTTCTAATTGTTTACATTTTCTGACAGCCCTATTTAACTTGCAGCGTAACTTTCCAGTTTCAACCGACAAAATGTTGTGCCGTTCACAAAGTGACTGTGAAACCTCCAGCAGCAGATTGTACCAAATGAAGACTTTGAAGATCTCCATGTAATAGTTTCAAACTGCAGCTGGACTTGCTCGCCCTTTCAGCTACTGAAAGGGTAAGGATCTATCCTGCATACAAGTGTTACAGTGTTTTAAGACATTTTGACCTGAAAATCTAATCTGCGGGACCAACTCCTCCAAGCAGAAAGAATCAAAAAGGCTACGGACTCACTTGCTGAGGAGGGATGGTGTGTACAGGGGGAGAGTGGGTCCATGTCATTTTAGGGAATGAAAAGCAAGTAATAATTTATTGAAGGTGTAAACACGTGGGGCACATTTTATAAGGTCGCAGCCGCGTCCTTTTTCGAAAAGTGCTTTTTGCATGAATATTTCACGGAGATGGCGCCATAGGGCCCGACGACAGTCACAGCATCACCTTACTATGCCGCACCCAGGACGTGTTATGAATCTAAGCAGGACCGAAATATCGGTGCATGGCCTGGAAACCTACTCTGGACCAGACTGGACGGATAAGTAAATTGCCCTATGCTAGTCAAGAGTGATGAAAGATTTACCCCAAAGTGTGCAAGAAATCAGTGATGAAAGGGGGGTGGTAGAGAAGTTGTATGGTATGGGAAAATGTTTTTTTTACACAGGAGAGTGTGGACCTCTATTACAGATAAATGGCCAAAGTGAATGCCAAATATGTACAGAACCTTATTCAACAACACATGGTCCTCGTGTGTTCTTCATTTTAATCAGCCAGCAATTTCAGCAGGATAATGCCCGCCGTCACCCGAGCAGCAAATGAGTAAAGCAGTTCTTTGAAACAAGGAAAACAAGGAACAATGAGATATGGCCAGCCAGAGATCTGAATCTAAGCAAAAACCTCTGGGGTCTTCGTTGCAACAGATAGCTTATAGGGAAGAGGAAGCAGGGTGATCAAACACAGTCACGGACTGTGAGAAGAGCGATGAGAAGGGTGTCGCTGGCTCTGTGCTGAGGTAAAGGCCTATAAACTTCTGATGCTGCTTTGTCACATGCTGAAATTGATATTTCCTGTGCCTCAGTCTTAATGGTTCTCTAATTATGATCTCAAGTTGTTTTTCAAAATAAGCTTCGTTGATTACTTGGTAAGTTAAAACACTGTTCTAGAGGCGTGTTGTAGTACTTTTCTTGTTTTGTTTTGTAACGACAACATCCTAAAATGTTGATTATGAGAATACAGTTATTTCTGAAAGAATTAAGTGATTACATTGTTCTATATTGATCTCCAGTGTATATTCTCATTGGTATATTAAGAAAATATGATACACGTGTCACATCTATCAGCCGAACAGAACTCTAGTTATGAATTATGGCCTTTACAAATGTTTTCTGACCTATTGTTAACAAATCTTTTCAAAGCTTCTGGAAATGGCAACACAGGACCGTAGTTGAAGTCCTGTTAAACCCATAATGCAAGGGGGTTCGCTAGAGCTATATAATAGCATGTCAGCTAATTATCTATGATTGGCCAAGGAGATTAGGCTGCTTGATTCATTAATCAGGTAGTCAAACAATATTTCTGGAGCAGGAGAAGAGACAAAGTTGTTTCTGTTCATTGTGAATCAGCTATTGATTGCGTCATAAGCAAGGCCCATATCTTGAGAGTTTCCAGATGGCTATCTGTCACTGAAGATATGATTTCCAAACTCCATGTACGGAAATCAACATTACCCACACAAAGGTCGTCCAGGAACATGTAAACATTTAATTGCAGTGTGATTGATCATGCTGTTATTTTTATCTTTGGCCACAGCAGGATATTAGGATATGCATTAACAAAACAAACGTGTGAAGAATTACAAGATTAGTGCACACCTTGTTTTAAAGCACTATGGAAGCAGATCAGGCTTGATAAGTGACAAAATATATGTAAATTATTTCTTGATCTGATTGCAGATGCATCAGCTTACCATTAAAGACAAATTTCTCCACTAAGCATCTGTTTGTGCAGGTTGTTTAAAAATCTGTAGGTGACCCCTTAGTTACAGTGAATTATATTTGGTTTATGGGAAAAAAAAAAAATGTTAGTGATCAATACTTCTTTTTAAAAGAGTTTCATAAACATAAATGCTTGCCACTCCCCGTATAAAAAAATGGCATTAATAGGAAGTTGTTTTAAAAATCAGCATTAAAATTTTAGGGATAGCAGTAAGGAGCTGCAGAGACTACAATGTGCAGCAAGTAAGTGAGCAAACCCGAAGTCAAAAGTTGGGGTCTGTGATGACTGTGAAGGTTTCATATTGGGGTTCGGCTACACATCTTCAGATAAACCCCCCGATGTGGTGTTATCATGGATGTTGCAGTGCCGCGTGAACTGAAGATTTAATCTGTCTCATGTCTAAGTCCTTTTTAAAAGAACTACAGACCAGTTTTAGGCCAAAACCTCTTTAGTGTTCAGACCATGGGGATGGAGTACCGTATAGAATCGTGTAGAGCCGAGTTTGTCAGAACAAAAAATGTGCTCAAAAAACGTCCTCTCGGCTTATACACGGTCTATTACAAAAAAAAATGTACACACTTAAAAAAAAATAAACTTATATACTCACCCTCCGATTCGCGCGGCTCACTGATGTCCCTGATGCTTCAGCGTGGTCCAGATTCTTTTTTCTCCGCGGTCCTCTTCTTTTTTCCTTACTCTCTCATGCGAAGCGACCATGTTTTAGTCCTGGCCGCGCATACTATGACAGCAGCGCCCGCCGGTCCAATAGATGTGCCTGCTCGAAAGAAAACATGGCCGCGTCCATGAGAGAAGCAGAAGAGGAGAGCGCAGAGATAGAAAGAAGACGGGCGGTCAAAGCGCTGACATCGGGGAGCCGCACTGACATTGGTGGTGGAGATACACCCAAGTGCTTGTGGGGGCCGGCTGTATACTACTAGGGGCAGGCTGTCTACTACTAACGGACAAGCTGTATATACATGGGGGCTGGCAGGCTATACCAACTGGGGCTGGCAGGCTGACTTTGTATACAAATGGGGTGGCAGGCTGAACTACTGGGGGCGGGGCAGGCTTGTATATACTGGGCTGGGGCTGTATACATTGGGGGCTGGTGTATACTATTAAAGCTGGCAGGCTGTATATACAGGGCTGGCAGGCTAACCACTAGGGGAAGGCTGCTGTAATACTACATGGGGGAAGGCTGGCTGTATACTACGGGGCTGGCGTATCTGTGCTAGGGGCTTGGCTGGACGTCTACTACAGGGGCTGGGGGGTGGCTGTATGCGACTAGGGGCTGGAGGGCTGTATTATACTGGGAGCTGGACTGACTATATACTACTGGGGGCTTGCTTGGCTATTACTGGGGGAGGGTTGTGACCAAGGGCATTTCCCACCTCGGCTTATATCAAGACAATAGTTTTTTACCAGTTTTTGGTGGTAAAACTAGGGGTATCGGCTTAGACAGGGGGCCCCCTATTAAGAACACTCGACTTACATACGACCCCTCGTTACACACGGACCACTGGATATTATTGGTTAATTTATTGTTACCTAGCCCAGGCTACCTCAAACAGCTCTAACAGTTATCACAAGTGTCTGTTAATGAGATTTATGTTAATCCTGGTTCTTCTGAACAACCCCGGACATTGTGTTGGGACATTGTTCAATGGATGTTCTATGACAACCCACAGTTTTAAATCCATCTTTGTAACAGAGACCAAAAAAAGTTCTGGCGGAGTTATCATGTACATTCTACGTTGACTACATACAAATTCAAATCTTAAGAACAAATACCAGAACTATCTTGTATGTTTACCGGGGACTGCCCGTTACTCCGTATGTTTGTCCTGAATACACAGAGTAATCACCCTTCAATGCCTTTCAACGCCTACTTTTCCGCAGCTGGTCCTTGCTACATATGCTCACCCAATTATAGATATATATATATATGTTGTGGGTGTGTGTGCGGTGTTTTAAGGAGGTCACACAAAAAACTATAATGTCAACACCACAAATCTTCTATTGCACTTGGCAACTGGCTATAGTGCACTAATCTCCAACCCTTCCTATGCAGCCTAGAGCCAGATCCTGCAGAAAATTCTGTAAACAAGTAGAAAACATACAGATTATCTTAAATCTTTAATTGCCTACTTAAGCTTGCCAAATGTTTTAAACAGCCCAACATGGATTAGGAATAATCCACCTTTGTGTTTTACACATTAAAGGCAGCACATTTTTTATCATCCACAATAAGTGTTTACTGCTAAGGCTGTATAGAAATACGACAGCTATGTAGACAGGAGAATTTTATTCATTTAATTCTATTTAGCGTCCTTATATTCTTCCCCTATGACCTTTTTACGAAGTCGCTTTTGTCCTGCCAGCTACTTTTCTCCTCGGGCCTCCAACTGTAGCTAGAGCTTATGGAGAAAACCAAAACAAAGCAAAGTGTAAGTAATGAAAATGATTGGTGCAGTCACTGTTACGACCGTGAAGGGGTGACAATATATTTGAAATATACATCAAAGTAGTTGCAACTCATACCATGTTCCACAAAGTATCACATTCAGAAAATAATATGTACAGAGAAAAGAACAGGAGGAGGCTGAGACATTTAAGCCGTTGATGTTTGCAATCCTACATACGGAACACTAATTTTCCTAAGCTTCTTCGATCATTAAAATGTAACAATCCATTGTAGGTTACAGCCTACTACTACCTTTAACTGCTTGAATAGTTCACAAGGGTTTTTAAAAGCCGCCCGGCCTCCAAAGAGATTTGGGAACATTTAAAAATATGGACCTTCTTTAGGTCTCACAGAGTGGAAAGAAAACCATGGTAAGCCACAATGTGTTTTACTATGGTGTTACATGGAACCCCTGTAAGAGATTATAGCAGGTAAAATACTTTATTTGTAGCTTAAACAGAGATGAGAACAACTATTTTTTTAAAAGCAAAAGTATAAATACCTACCGGGCCTGTTAAGAAATTATTAGAAACTATGAAAAACTGCATATTAAATGTAATATGTCCTATATAAACCTAGTTGGAGGGGCTTATTTAAAACACAAGCCGGCAAGTAACCTGTAACCGGGCTGCTGTGTAAAGGTGAACTCTACAATGGCTTTTCTATTACATCACAGTTTCCCATCCCAAATAAAATGGAGGAAAGGTTGCCATCCTTGAATAATACTGACACTAACATCTGTGTGATGCAAAGTAGTAAAGATCCAAAGCAGAGATATGGTGGTGTCTCACTATATTGTTCGACTGCTCCCTTATCATGCCCTGGCCCTGCAAATATGAAAAACACACCAAAACATGTGTTTAAAATTATGGGCACATGGGTTCTATTTTATTTCAAAATTTATGTGAGGCTTTGTTTTCTGCTACAATAAGGGTTATGAATTAAATATACGCCTTTGATGGGAAAATATCCAATACATGTTTAGGTCACGCTGCTGTCAAGAGGGTAATACCCGAAGTTTCACCTTCAATCCGGGAATGGGTTCTTCTGGTTGAGGATACTAGGAAGCCTCAAAGCATTGCCGCTATGTTGAATTGTAATAATGTAATTATTTCGCTAGGATGCAAGGAGTCCTGTTCACAGCACTGTGCGTGGTCCTTGGAATCCGGGGCATACTAGACCTTCATAAAAATACTAAATTTTTTTTGGAGAAAAAGTTAAATACTTTGTAAAGTTTATGTCTTATTGTAAGCAAGAATGGAAGGATAACCAGCAACACAAGGATAAAGGATCGGATCATAAAGGATTTGTTTACAGTTTAGTAAAGTATACAATTTCTTTTTTTTTATTAATTAGAGAAGTATCATTTTTATATTTTGAAGATCACTTTTTTGCAGTACAGGCCGTCCCCAGTTTACATACAGGATAGGTTTTTTAGGTTTGTTCTTAAGTTGAATCTGTATGTAAGTCAGAACTTATATATTTTAAAATTGGAATGTAAAACAAACCTAAAAAAACCTATCTGTATTGTAAACTTGGGGCACGTGCCTTGTATGCAAAAAAGTGATCTTCAAATAATAAAAATGAGTACTTTCTATAATAATAAAAAAAAAGAAATGTGTTACTTTAGAAATGTAAAACAAAATCCTTTATGATCCAATTCTTTATCCTTGTGTTGCCGGTTTCCTTCCATTCTTGTTACAATAAGACATACAACTTCAAATATTTACTTTTTTCAAAAAAAAAAAATTACTATTTTTAGAAGGGGTATCCCGCGCATCCAAGGACCACGCACAGTGCTGTGAACAGGACTCCTGCATCAACTGAAACATTACATTATTACAATTAACACAGGCTGGCGCCAGAACCGGACCTTAAATCCGGGTGGTGAAGAGCCAGGGGCCCGGGGGTTGCTGAGCGTCGGGAGGTGCAGCCATAGGGCAGAATATAAAACTCACCGTCCGGTTCCCCAAAAAGCTGCCGCTCGCAGTATGTGACGGCTCTGAAGCCGGCGCACATGAGAAGGTCATCGGATCACGTGTGCCGGTTCAGAGACCACCGTATGGCAGCACATGCCGAAGAAGAAGGACAGTGTGTATGAGGGGGAGGGGCGGGGGTAACAGGGGAGGGGGCAGGTGTATGGGGGAGGGGGTGTGATACAAGAGGGGTTCAGGGAGAGGGGGTCAGTGTGTACCACAGGGGGGAGAATGTGTACACAGGGGAGGTGGGGGGCAGTGTGTCCAAGGGGAGAGTAGTAGTAGGGGGCCAGTTGGGCTCATCGTAGGGCGCCGGCACCCATTGGTGTTTATGGGGCGTATTAGGCAGTAATATATGTGTGGTGTCAGGCTTGCGGGTTGGATCCTCTGGGACCACTGCCAGGACGATGACCTCAAGCCACTACATGGGAGGAGTCTAAGTGGTACCCGGTTTTCACGAGCCTGACCCAAAGCGGGTTAGACAAGCTTGCGCGTGGACCACTAGGTCGTTCCACAGTGTGTGGACTTTCTTCAGTGGCAGCGCAAGGTGCACTCCTGTAGATTTCCCTCGGTACAAGAACGGCCAGTCAATATCGTGTCAAAGTCCAGGCACAGGGGTCAGGGTAGGCACAAGATAGCAGAGATTGAACAACGTCACAGGTCTCAGCAACAGGAGGTCCAAGGAGAAGGGTAGGGGAACACAGCACACAGACAGCAGGACAGGGAACACGGAGGAGCTAGGTATAAACAGGAAACACAGAGGGAACAGGAACCAGGAGCACAAGGAACGCAGGCAAATGCAATAAGCCTTTCCTCAGGGCTTGTGAGGACAAAGATCCAGACCAGCTTGCAGGAAGAGGCGAGGCTATATAGAATTGAGGCCATATGGCCAGCCCCCCCAATTAATGGCAGTGCTGGCCCTGTTAAATCTGGAGGAAGGGCCGGCGACGAGAAGAAGGCAGCACGGGTGAGCCCCTACACGAATAGGGGCGCGAGAGAGAACAGGGAAAGTGGGCATTATATTCTATACATCTTCATACTAGCATGTGTGAATGTTAGACTTAGGGAGGATTTATCAGTGTATAATTGGGGGTTGTTAGGAGATGACCTTAAGGCAACTAATGCTTGTGGTTTATTCCAGACTTTTTATTGGGAAAAAAAGGTGTCACCAGGTTTTTAAAACTATTTTGAGCCTACAGAGAGGGAAGTAATATGTACATTTCTTCTAACAAACCAGGAATGGCCTCCTACCACTACACGTTGATGCTCAGGAGAGCTAGATGAAAAAATTAAAATTTTCTTTTTTTTATTTTAATTAACTTTCTGATTAATTGCTTATGCCAGAGAAGTGACCCTGTTGTGACTTGTTCCAGGCATAGGTTCATATATTAGATTGCGGCTATATAAGCGCGGTAACATGATATGTAAAAGCATTGCTGAAAAGGAAGGAAACTAGAATTCTGTTTTTAAAGTAAAATTCTGCATATAACCATTTCATAGGATACCTAAATGGCATAAAACTACAATTTTAATTTTAAGAGGTGTTCATTTACGTAAGATTTGGTAGGATGACTAAAACTATGAAATGGAAAAGTTTTATACTTATGATTGGACTTAAGGTAAATCATGTCATTCTTGTTAGCGTTACAAAGCCTTAGAAAAGGAACAAGTAATAAACTTCTATCTGAGCAATAAGAATTTGCCCGATATTAAGCTTACACGTTTTGCGATTGAAAGCTTCTTTATAACTGCAGCACCATGATTTTAAGAACATGTCATCTTGCATAGAATAAACCATACAGTGGCATAACGTTGATATATAACTAATGGCGTGTGATTTATATAAAATCAAACTTTTCAAGTGAATAAAATTGTTACAGAAGGAGGGATGTTTAAAGTGTAACCTATTCTGAGCAATAAAAAAATTAGAAAAACATGATGCACATAGTGTCCACTGTGAAATCTCTACATATGACCTGGCATCATTTCAGAACGATTTGGCCCTAGCAACTGGTTACTCTCAAAAAGAATCAATCAGTTCATGTCAGTGAGGGCGAATCTGCCTCTTAACTCAGTACATAAGCTGCATGTGACTGACAATGGAATATCTTAGCAGAACATGTATCAGATATTACTCTATATTAATCATATCATCACCAGAATCTATTGTATATGCTCAAATTATATATCCTATTCATATAGTACTTATATTTATATATTATGCGAGTGTATCCGGCATAAGGTCCAATAAAACACTAAGGATTGCTTAGATAAATTAAGTGGCTCTTAAGACGAGTTCGCCATGAGGAAGTGAGGAGGACCTTGTACAGGTACCATCATACGGCAAGAGACAACAAAGCCATACAACAGGGCAAGGCGAGTATTCTGCACATGGTCTGCAGTTCCTCGCGAGTATTTGTGCACGGTAGCGGGTCGGATCCTCGATATTAGGTACGCTGATCTTCACATGCAGACCGATTCCCGCTCACCTCAGGCGGAAAGACAATCCACTGCAAGAGGCAGGGGTCCGAGATCTGCCTCCACCTGTCAACTAACATATGCGCCAAAGCGACCTACTAGCTAGCCTATAGTCTATATCGTTTCCCTATATAGGTAAGTCATATCATCATATAGCCTTCCTTACTATAGTAGTTATGTACTATGCGTTTCATATATATCCGGTGTCTATATGCTCGAAATCTTAAGCGGGTATACATATCTATATCATATCTAGCTATTACTATATATCGATCTATCTATTATATATCTGCATCAAGTAAGTCAGCTAGCTCAGTGAAGAGGGAATGTGCCCATAGCCAAAGCCATACGAGGAGGTCACTAAAAACAACAGAGGAAGTCTGCAGAATAGAGATAAAGATAGGTAACTTCAATTCAAAGGGGCTAAACGTCTTACAAACATATCCCATAATTTTTTTTTAATGACGGTTACACTTTAAACACTGATGCAAGGTGGGATCTCTGAAAAACGCCCCGCGCATCTCCTCTGTGAATGAAAACCATTGCATTAAAATCAGGACGATCTGGTTAGTGATTGTCTCCTGTGAAAAGAGCGTTTTAGGATGAGGAGCTTGGCTCAGTATTAAAAATCACTCCCTGATTTATACCAAGCAATTACATTCTCACTTCAAAGGTTGATTTTAGATGATGCACCAACACCATGAAAGAAACATGGTCTGGATGAGTGTTCAGCTGTTGACAAACAACTGGTAGTGTTAATTAGGTCAATTCTGCTGACCAGGTTCCCTTTAAGAAGTGTCGCGCGACAATTGGGGGTGAACTGAGGACACATTGTGTTGCAGCTGCACTATTCGCACATGACATGGGCGATTCATGTGCTCTTCGGGACTGTTGGATTGTGTCAGGATGCCCATGTTAAAGGTCACCAAAAAATTGGGTCGCACTGTGTCTAGGAGTGCAGGGGGGCCAGTGAGTAGTAATGGAAGAATGTGCCCAGAAGAATCGGGATAATTTTAGTAAATGTGGGCCATTATTTAATTATTTACAAGAGCGAATATGCGTAACTAGGTTCCGTTCATAGGACCTTTAAAGCAGGAATTGGTGTTGGTAGTTCATATTTGTTAGTTCCAATACACAACTTTTAGGCCAGCTTTTGGCCAGTATTGCGGTCCAGTCTATGTGAATCAATATAGAAAGTTTTTAAAGGAAAAAATATGATAGAATGTAATTATAAAATATATATACAGGCTAGTCCCAGGTTACATGACACGATAGGGTCTGTAGTTAGTTCTTAAGTTGAATTTGTATTGTAAAGCGGAAGGCTAGCTATTTTTCATTGTAATCCCAGCCAGAACTATTTGGTCTCTAGTGGACAATTGGATTTATTTTAAAAATGTTGGTTTGTCATAAGAATGAAATATTAACACATAAAGCTTCATTACAGACACCTGTGATAAACGGTTATCAGCGTGTATTGTAGTCCTAGGACTAAACGTACAATTAATTACCAATTATCCGTGGTCCGGTTTGTAAAGAGGGTCGTATGTAAGCGAGTGTTCTTCACGTAGGGGACGCCTGTATTCCGATGCGTGCTGTACGATTATGGGAAGGGGTTTTAACGCTAATTTTATAAATTGTATATATTCTAAAGCACAGATTTCAAAAAGTGTACATGAGGATAAATGTTAAAAGAAACACTGCTAAAAATTAGAGAACAATTCCGTACCAAGTTTATTGCGTGTTAATTCTGGCATGGTTCTAATTGTCTTATTTTCTGACAGACCCCTAGTTAACTTGCAGCCGAACTTTCCAGTTTTCACCGACAATCGTTGTGCCGTTCCAAAGTGACTGTGAACCTCCAGCAGCAGATTGTCAAATGAGACTTTGACAGAATCTCCATGTAAATAGTTTCAAACTGCAGCTGGACTTGCTCCGCCTGTTCAGCTCTGAAAGGGTAGGATCTATCTGCATACAGAGTGTTACATGTTTTAAGAGCATTTTGACTGAAAATCTAATTGCGGGATCCAACATCTCCAGCAGAAAGATCAAAAGGCTTGAGACCACTTTGTGAAGGAGCGTTGTGTGTACAGGGGGGAGTGGTCACATGTCATTTAGGGATAGAAAGGCAAGTAATAATTATTTGAATGGTAAACATGGGGCACATTTAATCAAGTCGCACCGCGATCCTGTTCGAAAAGTCTGCTTTTTCACTGTATTTCCACGGATTGTGGCGCCACTGGCAGACCATGCGACAGCTACAGCATCACCGGTGACATGGGCACGGACCTTAGTGATATAAGGGGAGACTGATGTATCCATGGCCTCGGGAAAGCATTCTGGACTTTCGGATGGCTTGGATAATAAATGTGCCCCTATGTGCGTCAAGAAGTTGATGAAGAGATTTACCCCCAAACGTGTGCAAGAAATCAGTGATGAAAGGGGGTGGTAGAGAAGTGTCATGGTATGGGAATGTTTTTTTTCACAGGAGAGTGTGGACCTTCTATACAGCTAAATGGCCAAAGTGTAATGCAAATATGTCCAGAACCTTATTCAACAACACATGGGTTACTCTCGGGTTCTTCATTTTAATCAGCCAGCAATTTCCAGCAGGATAATGCCCCGGTCACCACAGCAGAAATGGAGTAAACGCAGTTCCTTGAAACGAGAAAACAAGGAACAATGAAAGATATGGCCAGCCAGAGAGTCCATGAATTCTAAGGCAAAAACCTCTGGGGAATCTGTTAGGACAAAGCATGATCAAGAACAGTCACCGGGAGCTAGAGAGTGGAAGAGGTGTGAGAAGACGGGGTGATGTCCGTAGCCGTCGTGTGCTGAGGTCAAAGCTTATAAACTTCGATTGCTGATTTGTCACACTGTGAAAATTGATATCCTTCAGTGCCTCCAGTTTATTGCTGTTCTCTAATTTATGATCACAAGTTGTTTTTCAAGAAGTTCGTTGAATTACTTGGTAAGTTAAAACACTGTTCTGATTTGGAGTATTCGTTTGTTTGTAACGGTTCAAATCCTAAATGTGATTATTGAGAATACATATTTCTGAAAAGCTTTACAGTGATTACATTGTTCTATATTGATCTCCAGTGATATATCTGGTATATTAAGAAAAATATGTAATACACGTGTCCAATCTATCAGCAACAGGACAGAACTCTAAGTTATCTAATTATGCGCTTTACAAAATGTTTTCTGACCTATTGTTAAAAAATTTTCTTCAAAGTTCTGGAAAATGGGCAACACAGGACCGTGTAGTTGAGTTCCTGTTAAAACCCATATGCAAGTTGAATCTGTATGTAAGTCAGAACTTATATATTTTAAAATTGGAATGATACTGGTAGACACTATATCTAAAAGTCATCTTAGCTATCTAATGCATCTACAGAAGTAAACTGTCGATAAGAAGGTATGTATATGGTTATCTGCCTGTAGCTAAATGTAGTGTACCTTGTCATTAACTACTCATGAGGGCCCACCAGTGGATCCACCTGTGAGTCAGTCCAAGCTTGTTGCAATGTATTTATTCATTTTCCAATTCTGTTAGGTAACAATACTGAGAGCTTCACCAGAGGTCACAATGGGCAGAGAGGTCCGTCTGTAACTAGGGGACGTCTGTAAGTTGGGTGTCCTCAAGTCTGGACCATCTGTATTATGTTCATTAACTAGGTGATTTGGTCTCTTAAAATACTGTAAAGATTATAAGATGTGAACTATAAGTGCCATAAATGCTTAGAAGAAACAGAAATGTTCTTGTTGCTTTTATTATACACAGTAGAGTCATTTCCTAGTGTCGATTATATTACATTTAAAGCCACAGCTGAAAAGACACTTGATGGGTTTTGTAGCTTTAGAAGTGTAAATAAAGTTCTGCTTCACAAAGTGTCTTAGATTAAACATTTTTAAGAAAGTAAAATTTCACACTTTGTAAGTAACATCAAGAGACAGTGAACGCCGCCTGATAGAGACAATGAAAGCTCCCTTGAATGAATGTCCTTGATTTTGTTTGCCAGTCTTTCAAGCAAACCACTGTGTAATATTGCTGGACTGTTCGCTTGTCTGAAGGGTAATCCTGCAAATTTATTGCTGTCTGCTGAGGAGGAGTGGTGAGTAGATAATTATCTTATCTGATACCAGCATTTTATCATGTAAAATAGTACTAAAAAATAAAACACTCTCCTCTCACTTGTATGCAACTTCTGTGTGGAACACATCCTTCCAACCACAAAATTAGTGGTAACTCCACATATTTGACAGTCGGCCCTTCAGTTGTGATCCTAGTTGCCAGAACCCAATTTAAATATATGAAGCTGAGGTATATATGTACGAATGAATGTATGTTCCGTAAGGAATCTGCACCTTCACTTTTACAATTGCCAATTTTACACAAAATCCCGCTCCCGCGACTCTGGACATCATAGACTACCTTACAGGAGCCATTGTCTGTTAATTGTATAATTCTTACTTACTGCTGGTGGCTAGTTATGTTGAACCGTGATTGTGTGCTGTCATTATTACTCCCTTACGGATGCAGCCATTTTTGATCTAAGACCAGCCCCATTGGGTCGTATTCTGACTTGCGTTATAAATGGTTATAACTTTTGAATACTGTCAAAACGATTCTGAAATTGGGTTGTTTTTTTTTTTTTCTCACATTTTTTGTACTTCATTTAGTGGTTAATGTGGCTGGCCAATTTTTGCGTTTATTTACAAAGAAAAAAAAAATTTTTCCAATCAATTGTTTTTCAGGCATATCGATTTACCACCTAAATAAGTTGCTGAATAATATTTCCCATATGTCTGAGGGAAGGTAGGAACAGAAATGAACCAGCCCACCTCTCCACAAACGGACCAGCAAATCCAAAGTCCAGCAACTGCAGCTGCACGTGTGAACTGCAACGAACAAGTTCCACCACGAGGTGGCATTTAACTTGGCACAGTCAATAGCAATATTTGTAATGAGACAGCAACTCCCGATGTATGGAACAAAATTCACTTTATTGTGTGGTACGATCACAGCATGGGTGATGCAAACACCCCTTATATAGGTACGGGCCGTTTTGCGCAGTATGCGCTTTTTTTCATTCATCCGGCATGCAAGAAATCGCATACTGGCTCAAAACGTCCATCCGCTGATCCGTGACGTACACCCCTGCCCTGTGATCGTCCCCACATAAAGAAAACGGTCAAGACAGACAGACAGAGACACGGCAGGAAGATGAACTTGGATTCGAGTGGTTGCCATGGGCAACGAAAACACTTCTGCTCTCAGATCTTTTGATATCGTCCCCAAGAACAAGTTACTGTCAGAGACTAAGACAGTCAGATATGGTCAGAGACTGAGACAGTCAGAGATAGTCACAGAAGAGACAAGCGACAGAGACAAGCCATAAACAAAACAGTCAGTGACAGACAGAGATAGTCAGAGATTGAGACATTCAAAAAAAAAGGAGACGGACAAATGGTCAGAGCCAGTAGGATACGTCATAGAACAAATGGGAACAGGAATGACAATCAAAGAAACACAGAATCAGAGACCCTCAGAGATAGAAGAGTCAGAGACAGCGAAAGTCAAAGTACTAAGGACAGTCGAGACAGTCAAAGATAGTCAGAGAAACCACATCAGAGACACAGATAATACAGAAACGTCAGAGACAAGACTGCCGAGACCGAGATTTTCATAGACAGAGAACAGCCCGAGACAGACCAGACAGCCAGAGACACTCAGAGACAGAACGTCAGCAGAGACATTCGGGACAGTCATAGAGTGACAGAGAGTCATAGGAGATGGCTCGCTCCCTCTCCCCTCTTTTTTTTCCTCCGTTCTATTTTGGTTTATCAGCTCAGAGTAGTTATTAACAAGATCACGGAAGCTACAGCTCGTAGTAGAACCGTAGAAAATATCAGCAGCACTATAAGAGAAGTTTGATCAAAAGTCAAGCACTGAGCCAGACCGTATAATGTCCAAAAACTTGCCAACTATATCTCTGATGACTAAAGGAAGGGCTTGATTTACTTCTTCATCCTTGAGTAACAAAATGGTAGCTAACCCCCCAATGTCAAAGGTTTTACAATCTCTTAAAGATTAAAAAAAAAAATAGTACATCCTGTAACTGAAAACAGTTACAATTTCTTTTGCCATTTTGCCTCTGTTTGCTTACCCTTAAAGTGAATCTGTTTTACATTTCTTTTTACTGTTTTGCATAGCCCCTAGGGTTTTTTAACCTAGAGGGTCTTATTGTTCCTACCATAATACTCAAATTCATCTGTATTGCTTATACAAGTATGGTGGATTTAATGATCACTTGTTTACAAGTGCCACCGGCACCTGTAATAGATCAACTTAGATGATCAGCCTGAGTCTCATACAGACTCAGTGGGTCATCGCAAACAGATTGGCAGTCCTGCTCAAGTGATGCAGGGGGGCAACAAGATGGTTGTGCCAATCAGTTCTGGATTTATTTGCCTCTGGTTGCTTTGCCAGCACTAATCGCGTGTTACTGACTGCGGGTGTTTTGCTACATAATGTAACACACACCTCTATGTGTGAAGATGCCTTAGCCTATGAGCCCTCCTGCATCCAGCCTTATGGCCCTGTGCTACGGGTACTTCCTGGAGCTTTTAAAGAAATTAATGTCATAACATCTGTTGTATGGCTGTTTCTGTCAGTTTTGGTGTTTGATCCTGTGATCCCGCCATAAATTGATTATGTTTGAAAAGGGATAGAGTTGGGAAACATGTTTTTTTTTTTTTAGGGCCACAGTTGGGCATTTATCCTTGGGGTAGGTTTACTATTAAAATGCCTCTACATTAGATGAAGAGAAATGATATATAGCAAGTGTATAGAAATAATTCTTCATTATGAATTATATTGGAAAGACATACAGTAAATGTTTATGTTTTTTTTTTGTAAAAAACTAATAATTCTGTTAAGGACAGATAAGTATTTTGGTTCAAGGAACCTAAACTGGAAGTTTCATCTAGAAGCCTGAAGAGGCCGTAACTTATTCAGTGTTGCCCCTGAATTACACTGCAATCTGTTCCGTTTAATGAAAGTAATACCTTACCATTACATTATATAGCTGAGCAATCTCCCGCTCTTCATATATGTCATAATGTTTGGGGGGGTCTCTGATGCTGATAAATGGGTGATATATCTTCCATCCGCGTTCCTGTATGTATTTGGCCTCTGACCCTTTAACCTTGATTCCTCAGTATTCCTTTGTACATTTCCATGCAGTGTTGGGCTGGCAAATTATTAGGGGTACCCAGTGAAATCTGTCCTTGAGCTACCATTTATAGCTACATATGCAAAACATTTTGGGGGTCATTCATCTTATCCTCGTGGTTGTTTTTGGCTAGTTTTTTTGCCTTTCTTTCTTTTTTTCCATCTTCTTCTTTGGTAATTTATCAATCTCCTTTTTCCCTTGCGTTAAATTGTATTTTAAGTTTCCTTAGTATGGTTTAAATAAGTAGTTTTTGGTGCCGCAAAAATGTCTCCAATTTAGACAATATTGAAATGATAACTGCCATTATAACTCCTTCCCGCCATTGACTAAAATATACGGGCTGCATCCGGGAGGTGGCGTTCCTTGCAAAAAATGCAGTACTACTTCAAACTTCTCTGAACGGAGCCCGGGCCCAGAAGCTGCGGGATTCGCTATATATTATAGCGACACCCCGCCTTTAACACCATCGATCGGTTGTGTAACCCCTTTACACACGGCACGCCGCGGTCTCGCTGACCGCAGCGTATTAGGGGCAATTTAATTGAAATCGGAACACACACACCCCCCCCACCTGCGCCCCTCCACTGCTCTGATCGCAGGCAGGCCCGGGGCTTGCGCGATCCTTCTTCTGGGTGCGGGTCCCTGCCTTCTCAGCATACATCTTTAATTACACTGTATCGTGAAGAATAGGCTTAACAAGTGATCAGTGGATGGACATTTATTCAGCTAACCTGTAAGTGACTAAAAACAGTTAAACAAGTAAATAAAAACATTTTTAATAAAATAATTAATAAATAAGTACAGAGTCCCCTAAACACAAACCAGTCCCTATGACACATTCATTAAAAGTAAAAAAAACAAACAAATCGATCGCCAAAACCCCCCACATATTTGGTATCCGCGCCGCCCGTCGCGTCAACAATCCGTTCAATTAACTCAGAAATCTATTGGGCCTGCTGATGAAACGCCGTAAAAACAAACACAAAAGAAACTCGCCAAAATGTACATTTTTCATAAATTCTCTTCACAAAAATGTCTAAAAGTGTCAAAAAAAGTTATGTGCGCCAAAAATGGTACCATGAAGTACAACTCAACACGTAAAATAAGCCCTAAACTAGCTCTTCCAAACAAAATATTAGAGTTACGTCTCCGAAAAGATGGCGATGCAAAAACAAATGAGTTTCTCTATAATAGTTCTTTTTACAGAAAATGTAAAAATAAATGAAAAACTATATAATAGGTATCACTGTAATCGTAGTGATCTGTAGATAAAAGAAGTATAGTATTTTTAGTTAACGGTGACGACCCCCAGAAATACAAAAAGAAAGGAAACCAAATTACCATTTTCCTTTTCAAACCCATACATTCAGAGTTAATAAAATCTCATCAATAAGCTAATGGACCACTAAAATGAAATATTTGTAAGTTGCTCTCATGTCGCAAAATAAGCCCTGTATTGCAATGGAACAAAAAAAATAAAGATGGTATAGAGCCATACAAATGACATGCATAATCTGCCTCTGAATGGCGCAGCTTCCATTCATGCCCTGGCTGGCCCATACAGCAGGTTACCAAACATCCTGGGGTATTTTTATTACCTCGGGAGTGATTGGGTATCAAATTTGTGGAGTGTTTGTTGTTTATCCATCTGAGAATTTGTACATTTTTGAAAAACACATTAATTTTGGGCCAAATTGTATCCGATTTGTGTTTTTAAGTAACGCCTGTGTAAAAAATTAAAGGGTTAACCAAACTTCATAAAAGTTGTTTTACTACGTTGAGGGATTAGTTTTTCCATGTGGTGTAATTTATGTGGGTTTTTACTTTATTATTTAGGCTCTCAAAGTGCTTCAAAACCTGAGTCAGTCTCCTCAATAGCAGGATTTTGCGGTTTTTATGAAATGTGAAAAATCGCACCTAATTCAAAGGCCCATAACATCCTATCCAAAATATAGAGTACTTATAAAAACCATGTCCGAGCATAAAGTAGACATCGGTGAATGTAATTATACGTTTTTTGCTGTTCTGACTATGTGGTGGCAAAAGTGAAATTTTGAAGTTCGAAAATCGGAATTTTTCAAATTTGTTCACCACACAACTGATTTTCTCTTTCTCAAAAAATGCAAACATACCACCAAATTTTTCAACTAACATCGGTATCAATGTGTCCAGAAAATTTTTTTTAAAATCACTCGATTATTAAAACGTTTAAAGTTAACCATTTAATAGTTACACAAGGGCAAGATTTTGAAAAACATGGGGCCGTCGGCAAGGTAACCAGTGGCTTCGGCGTTAAGAAGGTTAACACATCTGGAAATAGAGATAAATTGTCTTACTGATGATAAACAAATGTCCCCAGAAGTGCAAACATTGCAGTCTTTACATCTAAGAAGACGAAAAAAAGGAATAAATCAAGATAAATGACCCCCTGACGCATTTGCAAATACCTGACAACTAAATGAACCAGTTTCTTGTTAGTAGTTGTCTTGCTACGAATTCAGTGTATTGAACTGCAATTGTCCTGAAGCCCTGAAGCTACCGACTGGCCTTGCTTGTAACCTATATCTCAATACTCTTTGAGCTGTACATCGCACTGCAAAGTGGCCCCTGAGGACCCTCATCATGTTGATGAAGACCTGCAGCTAGACATTACATCTAAAAGTCCTCTTAGCTACATAATGCATTCTAACAGAGTAGTAGACCGTAAACCGAGTAGTTTTGACAAAATCACTGAAATCGAAAGAGGGTTGAGATGCTGGTTATCTGTATGTATGCGTACCTGTTTATGCACACTCACGGGGCCCACTATTGATCTACCTGTGAGCCAGTCCTAGCTTGTTTACATATATTCATTTCTTTCTATTGAGATAGCTGTGTAAAGGATTGTTGATATTTATGATTCTTTGTAATTATTTTTTGTGCCTAATCAACAACGTTTTATTTACCTTTTGTGAGATACTTTTAAATCTATGACATTTTATTTTTATTCTGACACATCACGATTCCTGTTGAATGCATCATGATGACCTAGTGATGTCCTACACCGTGAGAAATATTATATGTCTCTGATCGGCAGGCATTGCATCGTACAGAAATGTGTGTTAATACCTATTCAAAACTACTTTTGCATTACCATACTCCTACTCATATCATAGTGATGCTGCCATGGGCTATGAACCGATTTTTATCTCCTTGTGAGAGAATTGACTGACAGAATGGGATAAAGAATCCAACCCCCCACCACCCCTCCTGGGGAGATGGTGGAGGTAGAAACCGAGACACATGACACTGTTTTCTTATTGCTCAGCCCCCTTTTTCATTCCCACTCAGAAAATACTCTTTAATTTATCATAAAATTCTGGTGCTGCTCCTCACAGTTATTAACGAACACGTGAGTACCACATGGGCATATAGCCTTTATATGAACTGATGACAACGCTAGAAATGTGCAAACTAATAGTAAAGGTAGTCTATAGTAAGGTTGGCGTGCCTTTCAGATCCAAGCTAATCAGCTGATATTCAAAGTGAAATAATATCATCTTAGCAAAAGGTAATTGGACCTATACACAGATACATGGCAATAACTGTGTTCAAATACCCTGATAGAATTTAATGCATTCAAAATGGTAAATTCTAAATTAACACCTTAGACATTGCATTTATCTGCCTTTTGGCATTTTAATTCATTACAAAACCCTGCCTTCGAAAAGGCCATTTTTTTTGGCTTTCATGAACCAACAAGGGGTTTTCGGTATGACATTGTAAACTTCTAATTAATTTAATTCCACAAATGTGGTGGAATGAAAAAAGTAATTTGGGTAGAATACTTTTTTTATGTACCACATTCACCCATATGAGGGATGCTCATTTTTTAATATTTTAATTTTTTATATATATTTTTATTGACATTTTTGGCAATTTACTTTCTGCATTATGTGCTGGGACTGAGCAGGAATCCAATGAAGATCCACACATGCACTGCATGTGCAAGCTGAAATCGTTTCCCTAAACTGAGGAGCTTTTCCTTGGGTTTTTTTTTTTTTTTTTTTGGTGGGCACTATACAATGAGTGGGTGTCAGTTGTTCAGACCTTTTGTTTTAACATGTCCCCGTTCTGTAATGGGTTCTTGCTGACACACGCTTGAGATTCTCTTCAACTTACTGTGTGTTTGTTTGTTGTAGACATAAGCACTAGGCGTTTTTAAGAAATAAACAAATATTTAGTGTGTTACTCGAGACACACAGTGGTAAGCTGAGATCTCACAGGTTTTGTGGAAGCTTCATCATAGGATTGCATTCTGTGTAACATAAGTGCTGAGTGTTAAGGGCTATTCCATGAAGACAAGTTTTCTTATATATACTCCGTATAACACAATAACCATACATCCTATTCACTGTTATTAACACCAAAATCTGATTTCATCAGATATAAGTCCCAACCTGTCTCTATCAGTCCTGTGTACACAATTTCTGTTTTCCATAGACACGAACATTGTAACTTCTGACGAGGGTCGGTGCCATCTTGGATTTTTCTGTGTGAATGTGTGCAGATAGTTTTCTGTCTCTCTCACTAGCCTGATCCAGCCCCCCCCTTTGCCACGGAGCTCAGAGACACTCACTGATGGACTTCCTGCCGGTATCTTGAGTCAGAGAGAGAGAGAGGCTGCAAACTACAAGGAATAAGTGATCCGGGGGAAGGGGGATGCAGCACATGTCTGTAAATGTAGCAGAGCTGCTTGTAACTTGTAGAGTCATCATCATCTTCTGTGTAATCTCATGGCAGGCCCGGCGCCAGCACCCGGCCAACGCCGGGCAGTGCCGGGCCCCGTGGTACTGGAGGGCCCACTGGGCCCCCGGATCAATGTACCAGTGTTCGCTAAGATACTGGTACAATTGATACCATCAATCGATCACTTTTCTGCCTCTATGCTGCTCTGCTGGTCGGTGAGCGCAGCATAGAGACAGTAATCTACAACTCACCTGTCCGGTTCCCATGATGTGCAGCGCTCTCCCGCAGGGTAATGCGACTGCTTTGAGCCGGCGCACATGATGACGTCTCGATCACGTGTGCCGGCTTCAGAACCGGCCGCGTACGGGAGCCCAGGCCCGAAGACAGCTGTCAGGCAGGCGCTGCTCCGGGGGAACCGGAAAGGTAATTTTTTCTTTTTCCGGAGGGGAGTCATGGTGTCCGGGGGGGGCTTTAGTGTGTTCAGCAGGGGGTCATTGTGTCCACAGGGGGAGGGTTGGGTTCATGTTTCTGGAGGGGGGCATTGTGCCCAGCAGGGGGGGGGGGTTCAGTGTGGTCCGCGTTCGTTGTGTCCGCAGGTGAGGGTGGGTTCAGTGTGTCCGGAAGGGGTATTCAGTGTGTCGCAGGGGGTGATCAGTCATGGCCCCGGGGGGGGTTGGGTGGGGTCGGGTCATTGTGTCCCCAGGTCAGTGTGTCCGCACGGGGGAGGGGGCGCAGTGTGGGCCACTGGAGGGCGGTCCAAATGAGGGGCCCACTAAGGCTCTGTCGTCCCATGGGCCCACTAGAACCTGGAGCCGGCACTGAATCTCATCACCGGACCTGTCTCATCTTTTCTCTACTATGTGTCAGTGTCTTATTACATGTCAGAAGCCAGATGAAATGTATATACAAACCTGTCCCTGATATCACTGAGACGCCTGAGGGAGAGCTATAGCTAAAACAAGCTTAAAATTGAGTGGAAATTTAAAGTAAGGGGTTAAAATGACTTCTCTTTGTGTTAGGGATAGAAATGTGACGAATTTTCTCTTTTGTGGAAAGCCCCTTTAAATGGGACAGAAATCACTTTTATTTGGATAAAGAACCACAATATAATATTTTAGAGTAAAATCTGAACGGAATGTATATTTTCCCTAGTTGGCTGTTGCAGAGTTTAATCTATTTTCAGTTTAATATAGCTCAATAACTGAAGTCTCTGTTGACCTTTTTCGTGGGCACTTAGACTATGCAGTGATAGAAACTGATTAAAATCATTTAATGCATGGAGAAGAAAGCTGAAAAAAGTAATTTTGTACACAACCATCTTCAGTTCATCCCCGGAGCAACGCTGCTGTGATATGGGATCTCTAGGGCCTTTTGTCTAAATACATCTCTATGGTTACAGATTCCTACCTACCATGCCTTGTAGTGCTGCAGTATGTGCTCTCTCCTCTATGATAGGCTTGATACATCTCGGTTCAAATTGCTTTTCTCAGGCCTCCAGTAGTGGGATTTTTTGTTTGTCAGTCTAATGGAAAATTCAAGCTGTTTTTCTGCTGAGAAATGTGGCCATCTCTTATAAGGATGGAACAGATGGTCTCTACTGCTGGGATCTTCGCATACTTTCATGGACTAACGGTTCATAACACACCATTTTTTCACGACTTGTGCTATCAAGGAGTCCTTCCTCACTGGCTGTTAGATGGTAATTGTAATTGCATATGTGGCAATTTGTTAGTGACATATAACCACACCGCTGTTTTATGCTGGACTGACCGCTCCTTAGAAAGCATTGTTTCGCTCATATCTAGTTTATTAGTGCATCATGGCATCTTTCATTAGGCATTTGACCAACTTTAAGACTTCCACTGTTCTTTTTTTTTCCCACTTCTTAACATCTATCATACTGAAATTTGTTTGTTTGCTCTATTCGCTGGAACATAGAGATGAGGAATTTAGTGTAGTTTTATAGTACAAAGTGCTTTCTATTACAATGTTTCATACTTGACAGATTTCATTATTGTACAACTATCCTTCTGCTTCTCAGTTGGTCACATGTGGCATACATCTCTATAGTAATACTTTAACAGCCACCATAGCTTCCATTATTTACTGCTAATTTGGCACTTTTTATCTATTATTTTACTATTTATTTGTGTATTATTTTAATGTCTCCTGTTTTTCATAAAGCATTGTAAAGTCTATATTCTTTCTGACATACAGAAATAGAACAGCTGCTTCCCAGTAAAATAGCATGTGCAAACCAAAAATGTCATTATTGAAATACTAATGTGTTATATTTAACATGTATATACATATAATAAAAAATGCAACTAATACACTAGAAATATATATCTATAATATATATATATATATATATATTATATAGATATATATATCAAATTCCTACATCCCAGAAGTGAAGGTTAATCCTTACATACCCAGCATTTAACTGGATTAATATAACACAATTTTCCTAATATATAGCTAGTAACAAAGAAAATGCTGCCTACAACAAACAGCGGGGTTTAGTAAAGCAGCAGGCAGTCAATTCCCCATATTTTTTTGCGCTAGATCTTTATGTGTCACATGGAGTGACTTTGTGTGTATCTTTATTAAATTAGGGGAGAGTGATCTCTATACATGCACCGGTTATTTTTAGTACTGGTGCTCTTTGTATGCATATATACACTCACCGGCCACTTTATTAGGTATCACCATGCTAGTCACGGGGTTGGAAGGACCCCCCATTTTTTTTTTTTTTTTTTTTTTTTTTTGTTTTTTTTTTTTTTTTTTTGTTTTTTTGTTTCCTTCAGAAACCTTGCCTCAATTCTTCGTGGCATAGATTTCAACAAGGTGCTGGAAGCATTCCTCAGAGACTTGTGGTCCAATTGACATATGGCATCACACAGTTGCCGCAATTGGTCAGCTTCACATCCATGATGCGAATCTCCCCAGTTCCACCACTCCCAAAGATGCTCTATTGGATTGAGATCTGGTGACTGTGGAGGCCATTTGAGTACAGTTGAACTCATGTCATGTTCAAGAACCAGTCCCTGAGAGGATTCCAGCTTTATGACATGGCCGCTAATCCTGCTGAAAGTAGTCCATCAAATGTTGGGTACATTGGGTCATCAACATACTTCAGGTAGGCTGTTGGCGTTGCAACATGCTCAATTGGTGCCAAGGGGCCCAAAGAGTGCCAAGAAATATTCCCCCAACCATGACAACCACCACCACCACCTAACAGTTGATACAATGCAGGATGGCTCCATGCTTTCATGTTGTTTTGACGCCAAATTCTGACCCTACCATCCTGAATGTCGCAGCCATAATCGAGACTCATCAGACCAGGCAACGTTTTTCCAATCTTCTACTGTCACAATTTCGATGAGCTTGTTGCAAATTGTAGCCCAGTTTTTTTCCTATTTTCTGAAAGGAGTGGCAACCCGTTGTGGTCTTTCTGCTGCTGTGCCCATCTGCCCTCAAGTTGCGACATACATTTGCCGTTCAGAGATGTCTTCTGTTCTACCCTTGGTTGTAACGGGTGGCGATTTGAGAGTCCTGTTGCCTTTCATCTTGAACCGTCTGCCCATTCTCCTCTGACCTCTGGCATCACCAAGGAATTTCCGCCCAAGAAGCGCCACTCACTGGATGTGTGTTCGTTTTCGGACCATTCTCTGTAAACCCTAGAGATTGGTTGTGCGTGAAAATCCGAGTAGATCAGCAGTTTCGTGAAATACTCATACCAGCCCTTCTGGCACCAACACCATGGTAGCCAGTTCCAAGGCACTCAAATCACCTTTCAACTCCCCATACCTGGATGCTCGGTTGAACTGCCGGAATTGTCTTGACCATGTCTACATGCTAAATGCACGGCGTTGCCCGCCTGTGATTGGCCTGATTAGAAATTAAGTGTTAACGCGAGCAGTTTGGGACCGGTGTACCTAATAAAGTGGCCGGTGAGTGTATATATACAGGTAAATTATCAGCTAGTTTCTTGTGGATGATCATACATGTCACATACTTCTAGATGATTACATTCTAATTACTGTTGGATTGATGGATCTTAAGAACATACAAAAAATCATCTGCCTCACCCATCACGCTTTTTTTTTCACCCCCAAGGACCTCATCAAATTATAGGTGCATCACCACTGCATCCTCAGCCTGCAGACACAATTTTACAAATACCAAGGCTCGCCGCACGCTTAATAATACTGAAAGGTCCATAAGTTAAATTATTCTTTATTGGCATATCACATAATGCACCACAATTTGATACATATAAAGATTGGCAGTTTCAAGGCTTGGCCATCTTAGTCATGATCTAATATTCACGTGTCACCAAATTGAATATCCTTCACGTCGAGTAATCCCGGAAATTCTCCCACAAGATGAGATATCAATTGACTGAAGGACATTAATGCGTGACCTTGCTACCCTCGATTCCATGATCATGTGACTCTCAACTACATGGCCCTGTGATCATCATATAAATGATATTGGAGAAACAAGAGCAGGTAACGATGAAAATAATAACAACATACATAGTCTCTGACAACAATGACGTATAATAAAAAGGGGAAATTGCCGAAGATAGAAGGACACAATTCCCAATATATATCTTAATTCCATATTTGTATTAATTTATTTGTAAACATGTAAAGATCCTTGACACCTATGGTACATAGTTGCACATTCTCCTCCATTGGTAATATTTATTCCTGAATACAATACTACTTAGGAAAGTGAGCATGTTGTGGTCAGCACGAAGAAAAATTGCGACTTTTAGAGACATTTGGTTAATCTCAACCATAATACTAAATATGGGCAATTAATGAATAAAAGTTACCAATTTCCAACCCCAAAACCGACCGCTCCCAGTTTTCCCAACCATGAAAATGTTAATCAAAGTGATAACAGTTGTATCAGTCCCCAAAATTGGTAGCATGAAAGCATCAGTTTGTCTAGCAAAAATGGCAACTTATACAGGTCCGTACAACAGGATAAAAAGTTTATTGGTTCACATATGGTTAAGTAAGAATTTTTCTGTTCAAGGTTTAAAAGGGTTTTAATTTTTATAAATATTTAAAACATACTAAAAGCTTATAACTTTTTATTTCCATGATCCGATCAACCCAAAGAATAAAATGTGTCATTTGAAGAGCACATGTAAATGGAATGCGTTAATAACAGAGACCACTAGAAATGGTGCAAAACAGTTTTAATAGAAGTTCATAAAATGTATTGACCCTTTCTGGTACATTGCCTGATTATCTAAATACTGTCCACCATGAAGGTCCTCATACAGGAACCCGTCTCATACTAGGATTTTTGAAGGTGATAAGTGATAAATGGAGCAAAAAATGGTCAATTTATTATGTGGGTTAAAAGGTACTCCAACTGAATACTGCACATTTAATATCACCTCCATAGCCACATACTACATTTCTTCATTGGATGTGTATGGTATTATGGAAGATGATGTCCCATAAATCTGGTCCCTTAAAATGCCGATTATAAATTTAACAAACTGTTAGCAAACATAGATCCCTCATGTAAACATCAACCTAGATTTTTTATATCAATGGGACACACCATGGGCCCTTCCCCTTTTTTTATACAATCCCATGCCATTACATCCAGCGGCAGCTTTAAGGCGGTCTGGGGATGGCAAGGGGTTGTTGGTCAGGGATAAAAATGTAAACTTTTCCTTTTTGCAGATGACAGTGTTTTTGACATTTGGTCGTTCCCCAAGCTGGCACAGATTTTCTAAATTAATATGGTAGACTGCCCTGGCATAAAGTCCATATTAATAAACCAAGGCCCCCATTTCTCACCACTTTCAGGACACACTTATACTAATAGCCAGTTACAACTACAAATGGCAAGCACATTTCCCAAAAATTATTTAGTAGAATGGCTCACCCCTACCGACAAACCCTCTACTCCCCAAACTATCCCCCCTCTTTGACTGTGAAGGGACCCCATAAGTGAACACACTGCAGATCTTTCTTCGGGTGAAATCTTGCAAACTAATGTACCCATTGAACCCTACCTATCATTTTTCCCCTCAAGGTACTCAGAGGACTGGCAGGCCCCCTTTGTCAGTTTATATGGGCTCCAGGTGTCACGACTACTGCTCCTAAGCTCATTTACAACAGTGACAGAGATGCCCTTGGGGTACCCTACCTGATCAAATATTACGGGGCGGCACATTTGCAAATGGTTCCGGGTTCCCCTCCTTGCTTAGCAATATGGATGGCAGAGAAACTTTGGAGACCCCTGTGCACTTCAATCACTTCAATGGGCTTCAATGCTCTGTCGTCAATCCCCCGCAAAATATCCCTATTAGGCCCATGAAATCACCACATATATGGCTTAAATGTAGACAACTATTTTCCCCTGTAATCTCATCACTCCCTTATAATAACATCTGTGGGCAGTGATAGGAAAATCGTGGTCGAAGTATAAGACGCCTACACATCCAAAGGTGGAATATTGAGGGTTTGTATTTATAAACGTCACTACGCGTTTCACGCCGTAAGGCGTCTTTATCGTCAAACACTGTAATTCCATAATAACAAGACAAAACTAAAACTAACATGTCATGATTATAGTTAGTAGGATTATTATGCATGAAGGCATACGTTTGATACAACCATGTAAACAATGGTAAAACAATGAGGTAATGATTAAGTACATTTAATCAAATGATGGTCAATGAAAAGTTGATCATTGGATTGAACGATTGGTTTAGAACATTGATTCCCCAATCACTGAATTTCACTTTCATTTGACCATCATTGATTTAATGTAATTTAATCATTACCTCATTGTTTTTAACCATTGTTTAACCATTTTTGGTATCAAATGTATGCCTCAATGCCTCTAATTTACTAACTACTAATCTACATTTTATGTTTTCTGTTTTTGTCTGTATTATTAAGTTTTACAGTGTTTGACGCTGATGAATAACGCATTACGGCGTTGAAACGCGCAGTCACTTCTAAAATAAAAACCCTCTATTCACTTTGAAGTGCGCGTCTTACTACTGACCCCGTTTTTTCCTTATCACTGCACATTTTATCTGGATCCCCATCCAGCTCTGGGCTGACGCTGCAACTCCACCTAACACACCACACGCACCCCTCCCGCCCCCCTCTTTTGTGCCAATTTTGGCGCCTTGCTCTAAAAAATCCCCCACTATTTTCTCTTCCTTCCTTATAACATCTTTACATATACCGCACAAGCTTCCATCGCGTCTAAATGGTCACTGTTCAGGCCCTAGCATCTTAAAGGACTATTCCGCTTGCAGACACTCACAAAACCATAATTCCCATTTCCTCTATGTTATATCTACTTCGAAATGAAATCCTTTCTTTCTTTCATTGTATGGCACTCTACGGTCTCCAGACCTCACTGATTTGAACGGACTTATTGGGACTTATTTCAAACAAAATGGATCTTAGTCAATCCTTACCCTACATATGTACCCAGCACGAATAAATAAAAAATGGGAATCTTTTCCCGCATTGAGACCTGTGCTGGTATAGGACAGAGCTGGCTAGATCTCAAATGGGGTCATTTAACTAAGTGTCCTCCCACCACACGTATCATTGGATCGTTGGCGCCGCATTAAGCATGGGAATTTGGCGCCCTGCAATCCGGATTTTTGGTGCATCGGCACCCGCCTTTCATGTGCCAACCCCCCCCCCCCCCCCCACACAAATCCCCCAGAAGATGGTGGGCCGTTGGCCGATCCGACTGACATTGGACGAGCACGGGATTTTAAAATTTAAATAGTGTTGCAAACGTGCACGTACATGGACCGGAGAGAAGAAGGGGAACTCTCCAGGGACTTAAGCAGGGAGCAACACAATGCAGGATAATCGGGCGCATGATCTTAGTGAATCACGTGCAGGCTGTCATTCCTCTTCGGACAACACACCTCGGGGAAAGCACAAGACGGTTAAGTAAATGGTGCCCCAATGTGTCCCGCCCCCAATCAACGAGAACCAGTATAAAACTTAAAACTAGTAAATCACACATCACGACAAGCACACCCCTGCATGTTTGCATTGTATATAGGACTCTGCTATATATGTGTCGGCTGGTGTTGAGGGTGGATGGGCAAATGAGCTGCACATAATCTGGCTATGCCCAAAAAAGTCCTAACTGATGAAGGATCAAGGATCTGCTTCTCTAGCATATGTATTGTTTTGTGCCAAATGACAGGACCCCGTTATATACCTATCAGAACTGTGACTACTCAATATCTCCGACTTTTATGTTACATTGTACTACTGTTAGTTTTGGAAAACCTGGGAAAAAAGTAAAAAAAACATTAAGTGTTCCAGATTATTTTTTACTGCATAGATCAAATGTAATCTTTCTGATAACCAGCAGTTTATCAATGTAAAATAGTAATAAAAAATAAAACCACCTCCTTCTCACTTGTATGCAAATCATGTGTGGAACAGCATCCGGTCAACCAACAAATTAGTGGTAACTCACATATTGACAGGCGTGCACTTCAGATGTTGATCCTAGTTGCCAGAACCCAATTTAATATATGAAGCTGAGTGTATATATGTACGTATGAATGTATGTCTGCTAAAGGAATCTGCACCTTCACTTTTACAATTGCCAAATTTTACACAGCCGCTCCCTGTGACTTGGGGAACATCATAGACCACCATATACAGGAGCCATTGTCTGTATAATTTTATAATTCTTACTGCTGGTGGCAGTTATAAGTTGAACCATGATTGTTTGCTGTCATTAACCCCTTAAGGATGCAGCCATTTTGTATCTAAGACTCAGCCCCATTTTTCGTATTCTGACTTGCGTTATATGGTTATAACTTTTGAATACTGTCAAAACGATTCTGAGATTGTTTGTTTTTTTTTTTTTCTCACATGTTGTACTTCATTTTAGTGGTTAATGGTG
>CM033644.1:123412485-123449629 GCA_019512145.1 Engystomops pustulosus
TGGCTGGCCAATTTTTGCGTTTATTTACAAAGAAAAAAAAAATTTTTCCAATCAATTGTTTTTCAGGCATATCGATTTACCACCTAAATAAGTTGCTGAATAATATTTCCCATATGTCTGAGGGAAGGTAGGAACAGAAATGAACCAGCCCACCTCTCCACAAACGGACCAGCAAATCCAAAGTCCAGCAACTGCAGCTGCACGTGTGAACTGCAACGAACAAGTTCCACCACGAGGTGGCATTTAACTTGGCACAGTCAATAGCAATATTTGTAATGAGACAGCAACTCCCGATGTATGGAACAAAATTCACTTTATTGTGTGGTACGATCACAGCATGGGTGATGCAAACACCCCTTATATAGGTACGGGCCGTTTTGCGCAGTATGCGCTTTTTTTCATTCATCCGGCATGCAAGAAATCGCATACTGGCTCAAAACGTCCATCCGCTGATCCGTGACGTACACCCCTGCCCTGTGATCGTCCCCACATAAAGAAAACGGTCAAGACAGACAGACAGAGACACGGCAGGAAGATGAACTTGGATTCGAGTGGTTGCCATGGGCAACGAAAACACTTCTGCTCTCAGATCTTTTGATATCGTCCCCAAGAACAAGTTACTGTCAGAGACTAAGACAGTCAGATATGGTCAGAGACTGAGACAGTCAGAGATAGTCACAGAAGAGACAAGCGACAGAGACAAGCCATAAACAAAACAGTCAGTGACAGACAGAGATAGTCAGAGATTGAGACATTCAAAAAAAAAGGAGACGGACAAATGGTCAGAGCCAGTAGGATACGTCATAGAACAAATGGGAACAGGAATGACAATCAAAGAAACACAGAATCAGAGACCCTCAGAGATAGAAGAGTCAGAGACAGCGAAAGTCAAAGTACTAAGGACAGTCGAGACAGTCAAAGATAGTCAGAGAAACCACATCAGAGACACAGATAATACAGAAACGTCAGAGACAAGACTGCCGAGACCGAGATTTTCATAGACAGAGAACAGCCCGAGACAGACCAGACAGCCAGAGACACTCAGAGACAGAACGTCAGCAGAGACATTCGGGACAGTCATAGAGTGACAGAGAGTCATAGGAGATGGCTCGCTCCCTCTCCCCTCTTTTTTTTCCTCCGTTCTATTTTGGTTTATCAGCTCAGAGTAGTTATTAACAAGATCACGGAAGCTACAGCTCGTAGTAGAACCGTAGAAAATATCAGCAGCACTATAAGAGAAGTTTGATCAAAAGTCAAGCACTGAGCCAGACCGTATAATGTCCAAAAACTTGCCAACTATATCTCTGATGACTAAAGGAAGGGCTTGATTTACTTCTTCATCCTTGAGTAACAAAATGGTAGCTAACCCCCCAATGTCAAAGGTTTTACAATCTCTTAAAGATTAAAAAAAAAAATAGTACATCCTGTAACTGAAAACAGTTACAATTTCTTTTGCCATTTTGCCTCTGTTTGCTTACCCTTAAAGTGAATCTGTTTTACATTTCTTTTTACTGTTTTGCATAGCCCCTAGGGTTTTTTAACCTAGAGGGTCTTATTGTTCCTACCATAATACTCAAATTCATCTGTATTGCTTATACAAGTATGGTGGATTTAATGATCACTTGTTTACAAGTGCCACCGGCACCTGTAATAGATCAACTTAGATGATCAGCCTGAGTCTCATACAGACTCAGTGGGTCATCGCAAACAGATTGGCAGTCCTGCTCAAGTGATGCAGGGGGGCAACAAGATGGTTGTGCCAATCAGTTCTGGATTTATTTGCCTCTGGTTGCTTTGCCAGCACTAATCGCGTGTTACTGACTGCGGGTGTTTTGCTACATAATGTAACACACACCTCTATGTGTGAAGATGCCTTAGCCTATGAGCCCTCCTGCATCCAGCCTTATGGCCCTGTGCTACGGGTACTTCCTGGAGCTTTTAAAGAAATTAATGTCATAACATCTGTTGTATGGCTGTTTCTGTCAGTTTTGGGTGTTTGATCCTGTGATCCACCATGAAATTGATTATGTTTGAAAAGGGATGAGAGTTGTGTGAAAAATGTTTTTTTTTTAGGCCCAGTTGGGCATATTATGCCTTGGGGTAGGTTGTACTATTAAAATGTCATAATAGATGCATAGAGAATAGATATATAGCAAAGTGTAATAGAAATATCTTCCATTAATTAATTATATTGGAAGAACATACAGTAATTTTATTTTTTTTTAAAATAATTTCTGTTAAGGACAGATGAAGTATTTTGTTCAAGAACCAGAACTGGAAGTTTCATCTAGAAGCCTGGAAGAGTCCGTAACTTGATTCAGTGTTGCCCTGATTACACTGCATCTGTTCGTTTAATGAAGTAATACCTTACCTTACATAATATAGCTGAGCAATCTCCCGCTCTTCATATATGTCATAATGTTGGGCCTGATGCTGGAGAACTGGGGATTGATAGTCTTCCATCCGCGTTCCTGTATGTATTTGGCTCTGACCCTTTAACTTGATTCCTCAGTATTCCTTTGTACATTTCCATGCAGTGTTGGCTGGCAATTATGTAGGGGTACCCAGTGAAATCTGTCCTTGAGCTACCACTTATAGCTACTTGCAACACATTTTGGGGGTCATTCATCTTATCTCTGGTTGTTTTTGGCTAGTTTTTTGCCTTTTTTTTTCCATCTTCTTCTTTGTAATTTATCAATCTCCTTTTTCCTTGGTTAAATGTGTATTTTAAGTTTTCCTTAGTATGGTTTAAATAAGTTAGTTGTTTTGGTGCCGAAAATGTCCTCCAATTTAACAATTTGAAATGATTAACATGCCATTTATTAACTCCTTCCCGACATTTGACGTAATATACGGTGCATCCGGGAGGTGCGTTCCTTGCAAAAATGCAGTACTACTGTCAACTTCTCTGAACGGAGCCCGGGCCCAGAAGCTGCGGATTTTCGCTATATATTATAGCGACACACCGCCTGTTAACACCATCCGATCGGGTTGTTAAACCCCTTTACACAGGCACGCGGTCTCCGCTACCGCAGCGTATTAGGGGTCATTTAATGAATCGGAACACACACCCCACCCCACCTCGCGCCCCTCCACTGCTCGATCGCAGGCAGTGCCCAGGGCTGCGCATCCTCTCTTCTGGGTGCGGGTCCCTGCCTCTACAGCATACATCTTTATATTAACTGTAATCAAGGTGAAGAATAGGCTTGAACAAGTGATCAGTGGATGGACACTTTATTCAAGCCTAACCTGTAAAAGTGACTAAAAACAGTTAAACACATAATAAAAACATTTTTATAAACAATAGATTAATAATAAGTTAAAGTCCCCTAAACACAAACCATCCCTAACACATATATAATAAGTAAAAAAAACCAACAAACGATCGCCAAAACCCCCCACATATTGGTATCCCGCCCGTCCCGTCGGGTCTAACATCCGTTCAATAACTCAGAAATCTATTGGGCCTGCTGATGAACGCCGTAAAAACAAAACACGCAAAACGAAACTCGCCAAAATGTACATTTTTTCATAAAATACTCTTCACAAAAATGTTCTAAAAGTGTCAAAAAAAGTTAGTGCGCCAAAAATGGTACCATGAAGACAACTCCAACACGTAAAAATAAGCCCCTAAACTAGCTCTTTCACAACACAAAATATAGAGTTACGTCTCGCGAAAAGATGGCGATGCAAAAACAAATGAGTTTCTCTATAATTAGTTTCTTTTTACAGAAATTGTAAAAATAAATGAAAAACTATATAATAGAGTTATCACCTGTAATCGTAGTGATCTGTAGATAAAACGAAGATAGTATTTTAAGTTACGGTGTACCCCCCAGAAATACAAAAAAAAGAAACCAAAATTACCATTTTTCCTTTTCAAACCCATACATTCAAGAGTTAATAAAATCCATCAATAAGCTAATGGACCACTAAATGAAATATTTGTAAAGTTGCATCTCATGTCGCAAAAATAAGCCCTGTATATGTCAATGTGAACAAAAAAAATAAAGATGGTATAGAGCCACATACAAATGACAATGCATAATCTGCCTCTGAATGGCGCAGCTTCCATCTGATGCTCCCTGGTGGCCCATACAGCAGGTTACCAAAACATCTGGGGTATTTTTATACACCGGGAGGTGATTGGGTATCAAATTTTGGTAAGTGTTTGTTAGTAGTTATCCAACTGAGAATTTTTGTACATTTTTGAAAAACACACTTAATTTTGGGCCAAAATTGTATCCGATTTGTGTTTTTAAGAACGCCTGTTAAACAATTAAAGGGTTACCAAACTTCATAAAAGTTGTTTTACTACGTTGAGGATTAGTTTTTCACATGAATGGTGTTAATTTATATGGTTTTTACTTTATATTTAGGCTCTCAAAAGTGCTTCTCAAACCTGGTCATGTCTCCTCAATAGCAGGATTTTGCGGTTTTTATGAAATGTGAAAAATCGCACCTAATTCAAAGGCCCATAACATCCTATCCACAAATAGAGAGTACTATAAAAACCATGTCCGACATAAAGTAGACATTCGGTGAATGTTATTAATAGTTTTTTTGCTGTTCTGACTATGTGTGGCAAAGTGAAATTTTGAAGTTCGAAAATCGGAATTTTTTCAAAATTTTTCACCAACAACGTATTTTCTCTCTAAAAAATGGCAAACATACCACCAAATTTTTCAACAACAGAGAATCAATGTGTCCGAAAATTTTTTTTAAATATCACTCGATATATTAAAACGTTTAAAGTGTAACCATTTAATAGTTTACACATAGGGCAAGATTTTGAAAAATGGGGCCGTCAGGAAGGTAACCAAGTGGCTTCGGCGTTAAGGGGTTACACATCTGGAATAGAGATAAATTGTCTACCTGATGATAAACAAATGTCCCCAGAAGGTGCAAACATTGCATGTCTTTACAGATCTTAAGAAAGACACGAAAAAAAGGAAGAAATCAAAGATAATGACCCCTTGAACGCATTTGCAAATACCTGCAGCACTAAATGACCAGGTTCTTTTAGTAGTTGTTTGCTTACGAATTCAGTGCTATTGGAACTGCGTATTGTCCTGAGAGCCCTGAAGCTACCGACTGGCCTTGCTTTGTAACCTATACTCAATACTCTTTGAGCATGTACATCGCACTGCAAAGTGGCCCCCCTTGAGGACCCTCATCATGTTGATAGAACCTGCTATCTAGACATTCATCTAAAAGTCCTCTTAGCTACATAATGCATTCTAACAGAGTATAACGAAACAGAGTATTTTGACAAATCACTGAAAGAAAGGGGTTGAGATGGCTGGTTATCGTGTATGTAGCGTAACCTGTTATGCACCTCACCGGGGGCCCACTATTGATCTACCTGTGAGCCAGTCCTAGCTTGTTTACATATATTCATTTCTTTCTATTGAGATAGCTGTGTAAAGGATTGTTGATATTTATGATTCTTTGTAATTATTTTTTGTGCCTAATCAACAACGTTTTATTTACCTTTTGTGAGATACTTTTAAATCTATGACATTTTATTTTTATTCTGACACATCACGATTCCTGTTGAATGCATCATGATGACCTAGTGATGTCCTACACCGTGAGAAATATTATATGTCTCTGATCGGCAGGCATTGCATCGTACAGAAATGTGTGTTAATACCTATTCAAAACTACTTTTGCATTACCATACTCCTACTCATATCATAGTGATGCTGCCATGGGCTATGAACCGATTTTTATCTCCTTGTGAGAGAATTGACTGACAGAATGGGATAAAGAATCCAACCCCCCACCACCCCTCCTGGGGAGATGGTGGAGGTAGAAACCGAGACACATGACACTGTTTTCTTATTGCTCAGCCCCCTTTTTCATTCCCACTCAGAAAATACTCTTTAATTTATCATAAAATTCTGGTGCTGCTCCTCACAGTTATTAACGAACACGTGAGTACCACATGGGCATATAGCCTTTATATGAACTGATGACAACGCTAGAAATGTGCAAACTAATAGTAAAGGTAGTCTATAGTAAGGTTGGCGTGCCTTTCAGATCCAAGCTAATCAGCTGATATTCAAAGTGAAATAATATCATCTTAGCAAAAGGTAATTGGACCTATACACAGATACATGGCAATAACTGTGTTCAAATACCCTGATAGAATTTAATGCATTCAAAATGGTAAATTCTAAATTAACACCTTAGACATTGCATTTATCTGCCTTTTGGCATTTTAATTCATTACAAAACCCTGCCTTCGAAAAGGCCATTTTTTTTGGCTTTCATGAACCAACAAGGGGTTTTCGGTATGACATTGTAAACTTCTAATTAATTTAATTCCACAAATGTGGTGGAATGAAAAAAGTAATTTGGGTAGAATACTTTTTTTATGTACCACATTCACCCATATGAGGGATGCTCATTTTTTAATATTTTAATTTTTTATATATATTTTTATTGACATTTTTGGCAATTTACTTTCTGCATTATGTGCTGGGACTGAGCAGGAATCCAATGAAGATCCACACATGCACTGCATGTGCAAGCTGAAATCGTTTCCCTAAACTGAGGAGCTTTTCCTTGGGTTTTTTTTTTTTTTTTTTTGGTGGGCACTATACAATGAGTGGGTGTCAGTTGTTCAGACCTTTTGTTTTAACATGTCCCCGTTCTGTAATGGGTTCTTGCTGACACACGCTTGAGATTCTCTTCAACTTACTGTGTGTTTGTTTGTTGTAGACATAAGCACTAGGCGTTTTTAAGAAATAAACAAATATTTAGTGTGTTACTCGAGACACACAGTGGTAAGCTGAGATCTCACAGGTTTTGTGGAAGCTTCATCATAGGATTGCATTCTGTGTAACATAAGTGCTGAGTGTTAAGGGCTATTCCATGAAGACAAGTTTTCTTATATATACTCCGTATAACACAATAACCATACATCCTATTCACTGTTATTAACACCAAAATCTGATTTCATCAGATATAAGTCCCAACCTGTCTCTATCAGTCCTGTGTACACAATTTCTGTTTTCCATAGACACGAACATTGTAACTTCTGACGAGGGTCGGTGCCATCTTGGATTTTTCTGTGTGAATGTGTGCAGATAGTTTTCTGTCTCTCTCACTAGCCTGATCCAGCCCCCCCCTTTGCCACGGAGCTCAGAGACACTCACTGATGGACTTCCTGCCGGTATCTTGAGTCAGAGAGAGAGAGAGGCTGCAAACTACAAGGAATAAGTGATCCGGGGGAAGGGGGATGCAGCACATGTCTGTAAATGTAGCAGAGCTGCTTGTAACTTGTAGAGTCATCATCATCTTCTGTGTAATCTCATGGCAGGCCCGGCGCCAGCACCCGGCCAACGCCGGGCAGTGCCGGGCCCCGTGGTACTGGAGGGCCCACTGGGCCCCCGGATCAATGTACCAGTGTTCGCTAAGATACTGGTACAATTGATACCATCAATCGATCACTTTTCTGCCTCTATGCTGCTCTGCTGGTCGGTGAGCGCAGCATAGAGACAGTAATCTACAACTCACCTGTCCGGTTCCCATGATGTGCAGCGCTCTCCCGCAGGGTAATGCGACTGCTTTGAGCCGGCGCACATGATGACGTCTCGATCACGTGTGCCGGCTTCAGAACCGGCCGCGTACGGGAGCCCAGGCCCGAAGACAGCTGTCAGGCAGGCGCTGCTCCGGGGGAACCGGAAAGGTAATTTTTTCTTTTTCCGGAGGGGAGTCATGGTGTCCGGGGGGGGCTTTAGTGTGTTCAGCAGGGGGTCATTGTGTCCACAGGGGGAGGGTTGGGTTCATGTTTCTGGAGGGGGGCATTGTGCCCAGCAGGGGGGGGGGGTTCAGTGTGGTCCGCGTTCGTTGTGTCCGCAGGTGAGGGTGGGTTCAGTGTGTCCGGAAGGGGTATTCAGTGTGTCGCAGGGGGTGATCAGTCATGGCCCCGGGGGGGGTTGGGTGGGGTCGGGTCATTGTGTCCCCAGGTCAGTGTGTCCGCACGGGGGAGGGGGCGCAGTGTGGGCCACTGGAGGGCGGTCCAAATGAGGGGCCCACTAAGGCTCTGTCGTCCCATGGGCCCACTAGAACCTGGAGCCGGCACTGAATCTCATCACCGGACCTGTCTCATCTTTTCTCTACTATGTGTCAGTGTCTTATTACATGTCAGAAGCCAGATGAAATGTATATACAAACCTGTCCCTGATATCACTGAGACGCCTGAGGGAGAGCTATAGCTAAAACAAGCTTAAAATTGAGTGGAAATTTAAAGTAAGGGGTTAAAATGACTTCTCTTTGTGTTAGGGATAGAAATGTGACGAATTTTCTCTTTTGTGGAAAGCCCCTTTAAATGGGACAGAAATCACTTTTATTTGGATAAAGAACCACAATATAATATTTTAGAGTAAAATCTGAACGGAATGTATATTTTCCCTAGTTGGCTGTTGCAGAGTTTAATCTATTTTCAGTTTAATATAGCTCAATAACTGAAGTCTCTGTTGACCTTTTTCGTGGGCACTTAGACTATGCAGTGATAGAAACTGATTAAAATCATTTAATGCATGGAGAAGAAAGCTGAAAAAAGTAATTTTGTACACAACCATCTTCAGTTCATCCCCGGAGCAACGCTGCTGTGATATGGGATCTCTAGGGCCTTTTGTCTAAATACATCTCTATGGTTACAGATTCCTACCTACCATGCCTTGTAGTGCTGCAGTATGTGCTCTCTCCTCTATGATAGGCTTGATACATCTCGGTTCAAATTGCTTTTCTCAGGCCTCCAGTAGTGGGATTTTTTGTTTGTCAGTCTAATGGAAAATTCAAGCTGTTTTTCTGCTGAGAAATGTGGCCATCTCTTATAAGGATGGAACAGATGGTCTCTACTGCTGGGATCTTCGCATACTTTCATGGACTAACGGTTCATAACACACCATTTTTTCACGACTTGTGCTATCAAGGAGTCCTTCCTCACTGGCTGTTAGATGGTAATTGTAATTGCATATGTGGCAATTTGTTAGTGACATATAACCACACCGCTGTTTTATGCTGGACTGACCGCTCCTTAGAAAGCATTGTTTCGCTCATATCTAGTTTATTAGTGCATCATGGCATCTTTCATTAGGCATTTGACCAACTTTAAGACTTCCACTGTTCTTTTTTTTTCCCACTTCTTAACATCTATCATACTGAAATTTGTTTGTTTGCTCTATTCGCTGGAACATAGAGATGAGGAATTTAGTGTAGTTTTATAGTACAAAGTGCTTTCTATTACAATGTTTCATACTTGACAGATTTCATTATTGTACAACTATCCTTCTGCTTCTCAGTTGGTCACATGTGGCATACATCTCTATAGTAATACTTTAACAGCCACCATAGCTTCCATTATTTACTGCTAATTTGGCACTTTTTATCTATTATTTTACTATTTATTTGTGTATTATTTTAATGTCTCCTGTTTTTCATAAAGCATTGTAAAGTCTATATTCTTTCTGACATACAGAAATAGAACAGCTGCTTCCCAGTAAAATAGCATGTGCAAACCAAAAATGTCATTATTGAAATACTAATGTGTTATATTTAACATGTATATACATATAATAAAAAATGCAACTAATACACTAGAAATATATATCTATAATATATATATATATATATATATTATATAGATATATATATCAAATTCCTACATCCCAGAAGTGAAGGTTAATCCTTACATACCCAGCATTTAACTGGATTAATATAACACAATTTTCCTAATATATAGCTAGTAACAAAGAAAATGCTGCCTACAACAAACAGCGGGGTTTAGTAAAGCAGCAGGCAGTCAATTCCCCATATTTTTTTGCGCTAGATCTTTATGTGTCACATGGAGTGACTTTGTGTGTATCTTTATTAAATTAGGGGAGAGTGATCTCTATACATGCACCGGTTATTTTTAGTACTGGTGCTCTTTGTATGCATATATACACTCACCGGCCACTTTATTAGGTATCACCATGCTAGTCACGGGGTTGGAAGGACCCCCCATTTTTTTTTTTTTTTTTTTTTTTTTTTGTTTTTTTTTTTTTTTTTTTGTTTTTTTGTTTCCTTCAGAAACCTTGCCTCAATTCTTCGTGGCATAGATTTCAACAAGGTGCTGGAAGCATTCCTCAGAGACTTGTGGTCCAATTGACATATGGCATCACACAGTTGCCGCAATTGGTCAGCTTCACATCCATGATGCGAATCTCCCCAGTTCCACCACTCCCAAAGATGCTCTATTGGATTGAGATCTGGTGACTGTGGAGGCCATTTGAGTACAGTTGAACTCATGTCATGTTCAAGAACCAGTCCCTGAGAGGATTCCAGCTTTATGACATGGCCGCTAATCCTGCTGAAAGTAGTCCATCAAATGTTGGGTACATTGGGTCATCAACATACTTCAGGTAGGCTGTTGGCGTTGCAACATGCTCAATTGGTGCCAAGGGGCCCAAAGAGTGCCAAGAAATATTCCCCCAACCATGACAACCACCACCACCACCTAACAGTTGATACAATGCAGGATGGCTCCATGCTTTCATGTTGTTTTGACGCCAAATTCTGACCCTACCATCCTGAATGTCGCAGCCATAATCGAGACTCATCAGACCAGGCAACGTTTTTCCAATCTTCTACTGTCACAATTTCGATGAGCTTGTTGCAAATTGTAGCCCAGTTTTTTTCCTATTTTCTGAAAGGAGTGGCAACCCGTTGTGGTCTTTCTGCTGCTGTGCCCATCTGCCCTCAAGTTGCGACATACATTTGCCGTTCAGAGATGTCTTCTGTTCTACCCTTGGTTGTAACGGGTGGCGATTTGAGAGTCCTGTTGCCTTTCATCTTGAACCGTCTGCCCATTCTCCTCTGACCTCTGGCATCACCAAGGAATTTCCGCCCAAGAAGCGCCACTCACTGGATGTGTGTTCGTTTTCGGACCATTCTCTGTAAACCCTAGAGATTGGTTGTGCGTGAAAATCCGAGTAGATCAGCAGTTTCGTGAAATACTCATACCAGCCCTTCTGGCACCAACACCATGGTAGCCAGTTCCAAGGCACTCAAATCACCTTTCAACTCCCCATACCTGGATGCTCGGTTGAACTGCCGGAATTGTCTTGACCATGTCTACATGCTAAATGCACGGCGTTGCCCGCCTGTGATTGGCCTGATTAGAAATTAAGTGTTAACGCGAGCAGTTTGGGACCGGTGTACCTAATAAAGTGGCCGGTGAGTGTATATATACAGGTAAATTATCAGCTAGTTTCTTGTGGATGATCATACATGTCACATACTTCTAGATGATTACATTCTAATTACTGTTGGATTGATGGATCTTAAGAACATACAAAAAATCATCTGCCTCACCCATCACGCTTTTTTTTTCACCCCCAAGGACCTCATCAAATTATAGGTGCATCACCACTGCATCCTCAGCCTGCAGACACAATTTTACAAATACCAAGGCTCGCCGCACGCTTAATAATACTGAAAGGTCCATAAGTTAAATTATTCTTTATTGGCATATCACATAATGCACCACAATTTGATACATATAAAGATTGGCAGTTTCAAGGCTTGGCCATCTTAGTCATGATCTAATATTCACGTGTCACCAAATTGAATATCCTTCACGTCGAGTAATCCCGGAAATTCTCCCACAAGATGAGATATCAATTGACTGAAGGACATTAATGCGTGACCTTGCTACCCTCGATTCCATGATCATGTGACTCTCAACTACATGGCCCTGTGATCATCATATAAATGATATTGGAGAAACAAGAGCAGGTAACGATGAAAATAATAACAACATACATAGTCTCTGACAACAATGACGTATAATAAAAAGGGGAAATTGCCGAAGATAGAAGGACACAATTCCCAATATATATCTTAATTCCATATTTGTATTAATTTATTTGTAAACATGTAAAGATCCTTGACACCTATGGTACATAGTTGCACATTCTCCTCCATTGGTAATATTTATTCCTGAATACAATACTACTTAGGAAAGTGAGCATGTTGTGGTCAGCACGAAGAAAAATTGCGACTTTTAGAGACATTTGGTTAATCTCAACCATAATACTAAATATGGGCAATTAATGAATAAAAGTTACCAATTTCCAACCCCAAAACCGACCGCTCCCAGTTTTCCCAACCATGAAAATGTTAATCAAAGTGATAACAGTTGTATCAGTCCCCAAAATTGGTAGCATGAAAGCATCAGTTTGTCTAGCAAAAATGGCAACTTATACAGGTCCGTACAACAGGATAAAAAGTTTATTGGTTCACATATGGTTAAGTAAGAATTTTTCTGTTCAAGGTTTAAAAGGGTTTTAATTTTTATAAATATTTAAAACATACTAAAAGCTTATAACTTTTTATTTCCATGATCCGATCAACCCAAAGAATAAAATGTGTCATTTGAAGAGCACATGTAAATGGAATGCGTTAATAACAGAGACCACTAGAAATGGTGCAAAACAGTTTTAATAGAAGTTCATAAAATGTATTGACCCTTTCTGGTACATTGCCTGATTATCTAAATACTGTCCACCATGAAGGTCCTCATACAGGAACCCGTCTCATACTAGGATTTTTGAAGGTGATAAGTGATAAATGGAGCAAAAAATGGTCAATTTATTATGTGGGTTAAAAGGTACTCCAACTGAATACTGCACATTTAATATCACCTCCATAGCCACATACTACATTTCTTCATTGGATGTGTATGGTATTATGGAAGATGATGTCCCATAAATCTGGTCCCTTAAAATGCCGATTATAAATTTAACAAACTGTTAGCAAACATAGATCCCTCATGTAAACATCAACCTAGATTTTTTATATCAATGGGACACACCATGGGCCCTTCCCCTTTTTTTATACAATCCCATGCCATTACATCCAGCGGCAGCTTTAAGGCGGTCTGGGGATGGCAAGGGGTTGTTGGTCAGGGATAAAAATGTAAACTTTTCCTTTTTGCAGATGACAGTGTTTTTGACATTTGGTCGTTCCCCAAGCTGGCACAGATTTTCTAAATTAATATGGTAGACTGCCCTGGCATAAAGTCCATATTAATAAACCAAGGCCCCCATTTCTCACCACTTTCAGGACACACTTATACTAATAGCCAGTTACAACTACAAATGGCAAGCACATTTCCCAAAAATTATTTAGTAGAATGGCTCACCCCTACCGACAAACCCTCTACTCCCCAAACTATCCCCCCTCTTTGACTGTGAAGGGACCCCATAAGTGAACACACTGCAGATCTTTCTTCGGGTGAAATCTTGCAAACTAATGTACCCATTGAACCCTACCTATCATTTTTCCCCTCAAGGTACTCAGAGGACTGGCAGGCCCCCTTTGTCAGTTTATATGGGCTCCAGGTGTCACGACTACTGCTCCTAAGCTCATTTACAACAGTGACAGAGATGCCCTTGGGGTACCCTACCTGATCAAATATTACGGGGCGGCACATTTGCAAATGGTTCCGGGTTCCCCTCCTTGCTTAGCAATATGGATGGCAGAGAAACTTTGGAGACCCCTGTGCACTTCAATCACTTCAATGGGCTTCAATGCTCTGTCGTCAATCCCCCGCAAAATATCCCTATTAGGCCCATGAAATCACCACATATATGGCTTAAATGTAGACAACTATTTTCCCCTGTAATCTCATCACTCCCTTATAATAACATCTGTGGGCAGTGATAGGAAAATCGTGGTCGAAGTATAAGACGCCTACACATCCAAAGGTGGAATATTGAGGGTTTGTATTTATAAACGTCACTACGCGTTTCACGCCGTAAGGCGTCTTTATCGTCAAACACTGTAATTCCATAATAACAAGACAAAACTAAAACTAACATGTCATGATTATAGTTAGTAGGATTATTATGCATGAAGGCATACGTTTGATACAACCATGTAAACAATGGTAAAACAATGAGGTAATGATTAAGTACATTTAATCAAATGATGGTCAATGAAAAGTTGATCATTGGATTGAACGATTGGTTTAGAACATTGATTCCCCAATCACTGAATTTCACTTTCATTTGACCATCATTGATTTAATGTAATTTAATCATTACCTCATTGTTTTTAACCATTGTTTAACCATTTTTGGTATCAAATGTATGCCTCAATGCCTCTAATTTACTAACTACTAATCTACATTTTATGTTTTCTGTTTTTGTCTGTATTATTAAGTTTTACAGTGTTTGACGCTGATGAATAACGCATTACGGCGTTGAAACGCGCAGTCACTTCTAAAATAAAAACCCTCTATTCACTTTGAAGTGCGCGTCTTACTACTGACCCCGTTTTTTCCTTATCACTGCACATTTTATCTGGATCCCCATCCAGCTCTGGGCTGACGCTGCAACTCCACCTAACACACCACACGCACCCCTCCCGCCCCCCTCTTTTGTGCCAATTTTGGCGCCTTGCTCTAAAAAATCCCCCACTATTTTCTCTTCCTTCCTTATAACATCTTTACATATACCGCACAAGCTTCCATCGCGTCTAAATGGTCACTGTTCAGGCCCTAGCATCTTAAAGGACTATTCCGCTTGCAGACACTCACAAAACCATAATTCCCATTTCCTCTATGTTATATCTACTTCGAAATGAAATCCTTTCTTTCTTTCATTGTATGGCACTCTACGGTCTCCAGACCTCACTGATTTGAACGGACTTATTGGGACTTATTTCAAACAAAATGGATCTTAGTCAATCCTTACCCTACATATGTACCCAGCACGAATAAATAAAAAATGGGAATCTTTTCCCGCATTGAGACCTGTGCTGGTATAGGACAGAGCTGGCTAGATCTCAAATGGGGTCATTTAACTAAGTGTCCTCCCACCACACGTATCATTGGATCGTTGGCGCCGCATTAAGCATGGGAATTTGGCGCCCTGCAATCCGGATTTTTGGTGCATCGGCACCCGCCTTTCATGTGCCAACCCCCCCCCCCCCCCCCACACAAATCCCCCAGAAGATGGTGGGCCGTTGGCCGATCCGACTGACATTGGACGAGCACGGGATTTTAAAATTTAAATAGTGTTGCAAACGTGCACGTACATGGACCGGAGAGAAGAAGGGGAACTCTCCAGGGACTTAAGCAGGGAGCAACACAATGCAGGATAATCGGGCGCATGATCTTAGTGAATCACGTGCAGGCTGTCATTCCTCTTCGGACAACACACCTCGGGGAAAGCACAAGACGGTTAAGTAAATGGTGCCCCAATGTGTCCCGCCCCCAATCAACGAGAACCAGTATAAAACTTAAAACTAGTAAATCACACATCACGACAAGCACACCCCTGCATGTTTGCATTGTATATAGGACTCTGCTATATATGTGTCGGCTGGTGTTGAGGGTGGATGGGCAAATGAGCTGCACATAATCTGGCTATGCCCAAAAAAGTCCTAACTGATGAAGGATCAAGGATCTGCTTCTCTAGCATATGTATTGTTTTGTGCCAAATGACAGGACCCCGTTATATACCTATCAGAACTGTGACTACTCAATATCTCCGACTTTTATGTTACATTGTACTACTGTTAGTTTTGGAAAACCTGGGAAAAAAGTCAGCCGCTCCCTGCGACTCGGGGAACATCATAGACTACCATATACAGGAGCCATTGTCTGTATAATTGTATAATTCTTACTGCTGGTGGCAGTTATAAGTTGAACCGTGATTGTTTGCTGTCATTAATCCCTTAAGGATGCAGCCATTTTGTATCTAAGACTCAGCCCCATTTTTCGTATTCTGACTTGCGTTATATGGTTATAACTTTTGAATACTGTCAAAACGATTCTGAGATTGTTTGTTTTTTTTTTTTTCTCACATGTTGTACTTCATTTTAGTGGTTAATGGTGGCTGCCAAGTTTTGCGTTTATTTACAAAGAAAAAAAAATTTTTCCAAATCATTGTGTTTTCAGGCAGATAGATTTACCACCTAAATAAGTTGCTGAATAATATTTCCCATATGTCTGAGGAAGGTAGGAACAGAATGACCAGCGCCATCCTCTCCACAAACGGACAGCAAATCCAAAGTCCAGCAACTGCAGCTGCACGTGTGAACTGACACGAAACAAGTTCCACCACGAGGTGCATGTTAACTTGGCAGCAGTCAATAGTCCAATATGTGAGGAATGAAGACAGCACTCACCGATGTAGGGAACAAAATTGACTTTATTGTGTGGAAGATCACAGGGCAGGGGTGATGCACCCCTTATATAGGTGACGGGCCGTTTTGCGCAGTATGCGCTTTTTTCAGGCATGCAAGAAAGCGCATACTGCTCAAAACGGGCCATCGCTTATCCGTGACGTACACCCCTGCCCTGTGATCTTCCCCACAATAAAGAAAACGGTCAGAGACAGACAGACAGAGACGGCAGGAAAATGAAACTTGGATTCTGAGTGGTTGCCATGGGCAACTAAAACACTTCTGCTCTCAGATACTTTTGATAAATCTCCCCATAGACAAAGTTACTGTCAGAGACTAAGACAGTCAGATATGGTCAGAGACTGAGACAGTCAGAGATAGTCACAGAGAGAGACAAGCAGACAGAGACAGACAGAAAAAAAACAGTCAGTGACAGACAACACTCAGAGACAGAAACAGTCACAGAGACATTCGGAGACAGTCATAGAGTGACAGAGAGTCATATGGAGATGGATAGATACATCTAAAATATTTTTTGTTAATCCGTTCTATTTTGTTATAGCTCAGAGTAGTTATTAACTATCACAAGAATCAACGGAAGCTACAGCTAGTAGTAGATAAAGTAGAAAATATCAGCAGCACTATAAGATGAAGTATTGGATCAAAAGTCAAGCACTGATAAAGACCTATAATGTCAAAACGTTGCACCATATCTCTGATGAATAAAGGAAGGCTTGATTTAATTCTTCATCCTGGGGTGCAACGTTTGACATATAGGTCTTATCAGTGCTTGATTTGTGATCCAATACTTCATCTTATAGTGCTGCTGAATTTCTACTTATCACTACTAGCGACTTCCGTTGATTCTTGTGATAGTTAATACTACTATGGCTATAACAAAATAGAACGGAGGGTTAACAAAAAATATTTTAGATGTATATATCCTCTCCATATGACTCTGTCACTCTATGACTGTCTCTTGTATGACTGTCTCCGAATGTATCTGTGACTGTTTCGTCTCGAGAGTGTCTTGGCTGTCTGTGTCTTCTTGTTACGTGACTGTCTCCGGCCATCTCGGTCTACTGAATTACGGTCTCGCAGTCTCTGTCTCTGCCGTTTCTGTCTCTGTCTGTCTCTTGACTGTGGTTTCTCTGACTATCTTGCACTGGTCTCCCGACTGTACTTAATCTTGGACTTTCTTATCTCTGAATGTCTGGCTGATTCTGTTTTCTTTGATTGTCATTCCTGTCTCCGATTGGTTTCTGACTTTGTCCTACTGGCTCTGACCATTTGTCTCTGTCTCGCTTTTTTGACTGTCTCCATGCTCTATCTCTGTCTGTCACTGACTTATTGTGTGCATTTGACCCAAACTCGCATTTGCACTCTGTCCACATTATTTCAATGGGTATTTCTCAATTAGCGTTGTTTTTACGGCGTGTTGCGTCGTTTTCACGCGCGTCAAATCACAGCATCTCTATTTTTGCGGTCAACGCGTCGTTTTCACGCCCCATTCAGTCTATGGAATGCAATCAAGAACGCATTGCACTTCGCAATCATCAAGTGCAGTTCCCGACGAGTGCAATGCGTTTTAAAGTAAGGGTTGCTAGGTGACAGAATAACATGTATTTCCCCTGCCGCGATCGATCATTAATTAAAAAAACCAATAAGACAGTTGAAGAATAGAATAAAATCATTGTACACAGGTGAACAAGTGAACACAGGATCATTTAAGATAAAAACACGTGCAGAACACAGTGCAGAAAGATTACAGATGTTTCCGGCACATCTGCTACTGTTTTCGAGTTTTTTTTTTTTTTTTTTTTTTTTTTTTACCTCGGGTACGCCGGAACGTGCGAACAAATAGCATGGGAAGAACATATATATTGTGTGAAGACACATGCGATGTATTTAAACATCTGCAAGTGTTTTCACACACTTATATATTGTTCTTCACATGTATTTTGTTCGCACCGTTCCGCGGTATCTCCCGACCAGTAACAGATGTCCGCACATCTGAATCTATCTGCACTGTGTTTCTGCACTGTGTTGTTATCTTAAAGTGATCCTTGTTTCGACTGTGTTCAGCTTGTGCTGTTCAAATTTTTATTGGCTGATTCTTCACGTTCTCACATTGCCTAAACTTGTCGGGAGATAATGATACGCGGGGAACGTGAAGAATAGATAGCAGATGTTTGCAATTTATCGGAAGAACCTTATTTTCAATTAAATAACATTTTAATCCCAACCCATGGGGTTTGTTCCCTTTTGAAAATTGCTCGAGTCTCCCATTTTGAATCGCGCGTGAAAAAGCGCCGAAAACCAAAAAACGCTAACAACACGCGCAGTGAAAAACCAAAAACGCTAGTTCCTCCAGGAGGTAAATGGAACAAAAACGCACCAAAAACGTCAGTTTTTCACTGCATTGCACCCTGACGTGAAATGCAACGCTAGTGTGTGAAAGGCCGAGTTGTTCTGACGAACTTTGCTATGGGAGATTTAGGCAAAAGTATCTGAGACAGAAAGAAGTGTTTAGTTTGCCCATGGCACCACCTCAGAACCCCAGTTCATTTTCCTGCTGTCTCTTGGTCTGTCTGTCTCTGACTGTCTCCAATTGTCTCTGACCGTTTTCTTTATTGTGGGGAAGATCACAGGGCAGGGGGTGGGGGTGTACGTCAAGATAGCGATGGGCCCGTTTTGAGCAGTAGCGCTTTCTTCATCTCTGAAAAAAAAGCGCATACTGCACAAAACGGCCCCTGCCTATATAAGAGTGGTGGCATTCACCCCTGCCCTTGATCTTCCACACACTAAAGTCAATTTTTGTTCCTAATCGGTGAGTTGATGTCCTTCATTCCTCAATATTGGACTATTGACTGCTGCCAGTTTAACTGCACCTCGTGGTGGAACTTGTTTCGTGTCAGTTCACACGTGCAGCTGCAGTTGCTGGACTTTGGATTTGCTGTCCGTTTGTGAGAGGATGGCGACTGTCATTTCTGTTCCTACCTTCCTGTCAGACACTATGGGAAATATTATTCAGCACTTAGTTAGGTGTAAATCTATTTGCCTGAAAAACACAATGATTTGAAATGTGCAAATTTTTCAAAAAAATACATACATTTTCTTTGTAATATAACGCAAAATTAGCAGCCACTTAACCATAAAATGAAGACAAACATGTGAGAAAAAAAAAAACATTTCAGAATCGTTGACAGTATTCAAAAGTTATAACCAATAACGCAAGTCCAGAATACGAAAATGGGGCTGCAGTCTTAGATACAAACTGGCTGCATCCTTAAGGGGTTAATGACAGACAAAATCATGGTTAACTTTAATGCCACCAGCAAGTAAGAATTACAAAATTATACAGACAAATGGCTCCTGTATATGGTGGTCTATGATGTTCCCCAAGTACACAGGAGCGGCTGTTTAACACATTTGGCATGTAAATGATGGTGAAGGTGCAGATTCCTTTAGAGACACACTTCATGACATCTATAGGGACACTCAGCTTCATATATTAAATGGGTTCTGTCAAACTAGGCTCACACATCGAAGTGCACGCCTGTCAATATGTGAGTTACCACTAATGTTGTGTTTGACCGGGATGCTGTTCCACCACATGATTTGCATACAGGTGAGAAGGAGTGGTTTTATTTTTTATTACTATTTTACATTGATAACTGCTGGTTATCAGAAAGATTACATTTGTATCTATGCAGTAAAAAATAATCTGGACACTTAATGTTTTTTTTTAACAATTTACAAATGTTAGAAATTTTTTTGCTATGCTAATTGTGCTAGTCCATTAGTATGTGCGTGTGCCATAATTACAGTATAATGAAACTGTCATGTATAATGAAGATATCACTGCTGTAATTAAATAAGCAACAAAAGTTGCTCTGGGTATAAAAGTCCGCCTACAATGTATGGGGATAGCATTCATAAAACCAGTGATTAATTCGGCTCACCACTCCTCCTCAGCAGACAGCAATGAACATTGCAGGATTACCCTTCAGACAAGCGAACAGCCAGCAATATTCACAGTGGTTGGCTTGAAAACTGGCAAACAAAATCAAGGACATTCATTCAAGGAGTGTCGATGTCTCTACAGCGGCGTTCACTGTCTCTTGAGTTACTTACAAGATGGTGAAATTTACTTCTATAAAGTGTTTTGAATCTACGACCTTTGTGAAGCAGAACTTTATTTACCACTTCTAAAGCCTACAAAACCCATCAGTGTCTTTTCAGCTTGTGGCTTTAAAATGTTAATATAATCGACACTAGGAAATGATCTATCTGTGTATCAATAAAAGGCCACAAGAACTTTCTGTTTCTTCTAAGCATTTATGGCACTGATAGTTAATATATATAATTTACAGTAGTGTAACTGGAGAACCACCCCCCTCCCCCCACACCCCCCAAAAAAAATCACCTGTTAATGAACATAATACAGATGGTCCAATTTTGAGGACACCCACAACTTACAGACGTCCCTAGTTCAAGTACGGCCTCTCTGCCTTGTGACCTCTGGTGAATGCATCTCAGTATTGTTACTAACAGAAGTTGGAAAATGAATAAATACATTGCAACACGCTGGTACTGACTCAAGGTTGTTCCACTGTGGGCCCTCATGAGTAGTTACTGACAACGTACACTACCGTACACATGCAGATAACCACTACATACCTCTATCGTTTGTAGATAGCATTAGATAGCTCAGATGACTTTTTAGTAGATATAGTGTCTACCAGTATATTCCAATTTTAAAAATATATAGTGTCCTGACTTACATACAGGATTCAACCGTAGAACAACCTAAAAAACCTAATCCTGTATGTAAACGGGGAGCGGCCTGTTAGCTGCAAAAAAAGTGATCTTCAAAATATAAAAATGAACTTCTACTAAGTAAATAAAAAAAAAGAATGTGTTACTTTACGAAACCTGTAAAACAAATCCTTTATGTATCCCATTCTTTATCCTGTGGATTGCGGTATCCTTCCATTCCTTGTTTACAATAAGACATCCACTTCACAAGTTTTAACTTTTTTCCAAAAAAAATAAGTATTTTTAATAGGGGAGTAGTGGCCCGGATCCAGGGACCACGCACAGGTGCTGTGAACAGGACTCCTTGCATCCTAGCGAAAAATTACATATTACAATAACAACAGGCGCTGCCACGCCCGGCTACACTCCAGTGGTTAAAGCCGGGGCCCCCGGGTTGCTGGCTTTGTCGGGAGTGCAGCATAGAGCAAATTAAAACTGACCTGTCCTGGTTCCCCAAACTGCGTCTCCGCATGTATGTGACGGCTCTGAAGCCTGCGCACATGATGAAGGTCATCGGATCACGTGTGCCGGTCTCAGAGACGGCCGCTATGGCAGGCACATGCCGAGAAAGAAGGAAGTGTGTATGCAGTGGGAGGGGGCAGTGTGTTTACAGGGGAGGGGCAGTGTGTTTACAGGGGGAGGAGGGGCAGGTGTGATACAGGGGGAGGAGGGGCAGTGGGTATACAGGGGGAGAGGGGGCAGTGTGTCAAAGGGGGGAGAATGTTACACAGGAGGAATGGGCGGGGCAGTGTGTCCACACGGGGGTGAGTAGGGGGCAGTGGGGCTCTCGTAGGGCGCGGCACCCATTGGTGTTTATGGGGCGTATATAGCACGTATATATATGTGGAGTGTCAGGCTTGCGGGTTGGGATCCTCAGGGACCACTGCAGACGATGACTCAGCCACTACCGGGGACCGGAGTCTAAGTGGTACCCTGGTTTCACCAGAGCCTGCCCAAAGCGGTTTTAGACACAGCTTGCGGCGTGGTACCACCGTCGTTCATCAGGTGTGTGACTTGTCTTCAGTGGCAGCCAAGGTTAGGACAAGAACTGGCCAGTCAATCTCGTGGCAAAGTCCAGGCACAGGGGTCAGGGGCAGCGATAGAGCAGAGATGACAACGTCAACGGTCTCAGCAACAGGAGGTCCAAGGAGAGGGGGTACGGGAACACAGCACACAGGGACAGCAGGACCGGGAACACCGGAGGAGCTAGGTAAAACAGGAAACACAGTAGGGACAGGAACCAGGAGACACAGGAACGCAGGCAATAGCAATAAGCTTTCTCTCAGGCGTTAGGCACAAAGATCCACGCAACTTGCAGGAAGAGGCAGGCTATATAAATTGAGCAATATGGCCCAGCGCCAATTAATGGCAGGCTGGCCCTTTAAATCTGGAGACGAAGGGCCGACGCGACGAGAGAAGCAGCACGGTGGCCCACTACACGCAATATGGGCCGCGAGAAGGCACCGGATTACAGTGGCCTTATAATATTATATACAGTCCCTGCTCATACAGACAGTGTTGAATGTTAGACTTAGGGAGGGGTTTATCAGTGTAAATTGGTGTTAGGAACTGACATTAAGGCAGCTAATCTGGTGGTTATTCCAGACATTTTTATTGGGAAAAATGGTGTCACCAGGTTTAAAACTATTTTGCCATACTAGCAGAGGGAAGTAATATGTACTTTCCCTTCAACAACCAGGATATGCCCACACTACACTTTGATGCTCAGAGTGCTAGATAATTAAATTTTAAATAATTTTTCTTTTAATTAACTTCTGATTAATCTGCTTGTGCCAGAGAGTGCCCTGTTGTTGACTTTGTTCCAGCATAGGTTGCATTTAGATTAGCGTGACCTATAATAAGCGTAACATGATATTTAAGAAGTCATATGCTGAAAAGGGAAGGACTAACTGATTCTGTTTAAAGTAAACTTCTGCATATAACATTGTCATAGGGAACCTAAATGGCATTAAAACTAACAATTTTAAAATTTTAAGAGTGTGTTCATTTACAACGTACTAGGATTTTGAGGTAAGCTAGCGTGATGACCCATTATATAACATTTTTATATGGACAGATGGAAAAGCTCTTCCTTATTACTGATCATACATGATTTGGCACATAGTACCTGACGGTAAAATTCATCAATAGATACATTGCTTCATTTTAGCAGTTTCAACATAACCTGCAGTGTTAAGGAACAAAGCAGGATCACAATGTTGAATTAAAAATCTACTACTATCATAGCAATTTAAACGAATATTGGCCCCAGATTTATTAAAGTCTCTACACCATTTTCTGTCTGATTTGCAACATTCGGTTTCAGTACAAACTGCATGCACATGCATTTTAAGAGAACATTCTCAGCATTAGCCTAATAACCCACTACCAGAATATTGGGAAGCAACATAACGCTTTGTATTATTTTATTTCTTATGGCCCCGATGTGATGGCATTCATCCATACAAATCAAACTTTTTTAAGTATCTATAAATTGGTTGACAAGTGAGGAGGAGAGGCTTGTTTAAAGTGTAACCGTATTCTGACAAAAAATAAATTAAAAACATTATTTGACTAGGTGTCCCTGTGAATCAGTCCTCACAGTATTTTGACCTCGGTCCTCATTTCAGTACTGTTTTGGCCCATAGCAACCTGGATTCCAGCTCTCAAAAAAAAGAACAAATCAGCAAGCAGGAGGGGCGGGAATCTGCCTACTGTACACCTCATCATAAGTGCATGGTGACTGACCAATGAGACAATATCTAGCAGCTAGATATCTAATATCTCTTCTATCTATGTATATCATATCTATATCATATCTATTTCCCATATCTATCATATATCTAGTATATTTCTAATTCATAATAGCTATCTTATATCTTTATATTAATTATTGTACGTATTTTCCGGACTATAAGGCGCAATAAAAACCTAGGATTGCTTAGAAATTCCAAAGTGCGCCTTATAGTCCGGTGCTTTGGCGCCATATGTATGGAATGTGAGGCAGAGGACCCTACTAATAGGTCCCGATACCGGGAGAGACAAGCAGACCCACGCGGCACTAACAACAGGCGCCATAGCGCGAAATTCTGCAGCATGGTCTGCAGTTCCTGCTGGAGATTGCTGTCACGGGTTAGCGGGGCGGACCCGATGTAAGTTAGGGTCGCTGCAATCCTCCACATGCAGGGACCCTTCCCGCTCACCTCACGGTCGGGCTCCACTCGGTCGGGGTCTCCGAGTCTCATGCCTCCGGACCTCCGCAAACGCCCCCGACCCTGCGCCTTATAGTCCGGTGCACCTTATATAGGCAGATTCCATATATAAAGAGTTAGTACTATGCGCCTTATAGTCCGGTGCGCTAATGGCCGGAAAAAATAACGCGGGTATATCATATCTATATCATATCTATGTTCTATCTGTAATATTCGATCTATCTATTTACTATTCCATCAGAAGCAGCTAAGCTACTCAGTGAGAGGGAATGTGCCTCATAGCCAAACAGCCATACGAGGAGGTCACTAAAACAACAGAGGAAGTCTGCAGAATGAGCAAGTAGGAACTATCCAATTAAAGGGCTTAAACTCAAATGACGCCCTACACAATCAAGTTTTTTTTAATGACGGTTACACTTTAAACACGATGCAAGGTGGGGGATCTCTGAAAACGCCGCCAATGCTGGCCTCTTGTGATGAAACCTGCTTAAAATCAGGCAGATCTGGTTGTGATTGTCCTCTGTGAAAAGAGCGTTTCTAGGGATGAGCGAGCTTGACCTCAGTATAAAATATCACTCCCTTGATTTATACAAGACATTACATTCTCCACTTCAAAGTTGTTATTGTAGATGATGCACCACCATGAAAGAAACATGGTCTGGATAGGTGTTCAGCTGTTGACAAAATACTGGTAGTGTTTAATTTAGGTACAATTCTGCATGACAGGTTCCCTTAAGAAGGTTCGCGGACACTTGGGGTGCATGAGGACACATCTGTGTTGCAGCTGCATATTCGGCAACTGACATGGGCGTTCATGTGCATTTCAGACTGTTGCGATTGTGTCAGCTGCCCCATGTTAAAGGTTACCAAAACAATTGGTGTCGCATGTGTCTGGAGTGCAGGGGGTGCCAGAGTAGAATTGGAAGAATGTGCCCAAGATCGGGATTATTTTAGTAAATGTGGGCCAGTTATTTATTATTTACAAGAGGAATATGCGTAACTAGTGTCCGTTCATAGGACCTTGAAAGCAGGAATTGGTGTTGGGTAGTTCATTATTTGTTAGCTTCCAATACACAAACTTTTAGGCAGTTTGGCCAGTATTGCGGGTCATCTATGGAATCAATATAGAAATGTTTTAAAGGAAATAATATGATAGATATGTAATTATAAAATATATATGACAGGCAGTCCCGGTTACAGACACGATAGGGTCTGTATTAGTTCTTAAGTGAATTGTATTGTAATGACGAACTGATATTTTTCATTGTAATCCCGAGCCAGAACTATTTGTCTCTAGTGACAATTGGATTTTTTAAAAATGTTTGGTTTGTCATAAGAATGAATATTAACACTATAAAGCTTCATTACAGACACCGTGATCAAGTTACTAGCTGATTATTGTACCTAGGACTAACAGTACAATATAATTACCAATTATCCAGTGGTCCGGTTTGTAAAGTAGGGGTCGTATGTAAGCGAGTGTTCTTACGTAGGGGACGCGCCTGATTCCGATGCGTGCTGTACGATTATGGGAAAGGGGTTTTAAGCTACATTTTATAAATTGTATATACTTTAAAGCACAGATTTCAAAAGTGTACATGAGGGATAATGTTAAAAGAAACACTGCTAAAATTAGAGAACATTTCGTTACCAAGTTATTGCGTGTTAATTCTGGCATGGTTCTAATTGTTTACATTTCTGACAGCCCCTAGTTAACTTGCAGCGAACTTTCCAGTTTCACCGACAAATGTGTGCCGTTCCAAAGTGACTGTGACACCTCCAGCAGCAGATTGTACAAATGAAGACTTGTGAACGAATCTCCAGTGTAATAGTTTCAAACGCAGCTGGACTTGCTCGCCCTTTCAGCTACTGAAAGGGTAAGGATCTATCCTGTCATAACAGAGTGTTACAGTGTTTTTAAGAGCATTTTGACTGAAAAAATCTAATTGCGGGATCCAACACCCCTAGGCAGAAAGATCAAAAAGGCTTCGGACCACTGTGAAGGAGGGCATGTTGTGTGTACAGGGGGGAGTGGGTCCACTGTTCATTTTAGGGATATAAAGGCAAGTAATAATTTATTGAATGTAAACAGTATGGGGCACATTTAATAAGTCGCACGAATCCGTTCCCGAATATCTGTTGCATGTATTTCACATTGTGGCCACTGGGGACCCGACGACAATCACAGCGTCACCTTACTATGCCACCGGGGAGTTAGTGAATCTTAAGCAGAAGCTTGAATATCGCGTGCCTGCGGAAAGACCGCTGGACTTCAGACTGGACTGGATAGAAAGTTGCCCTATGTGTCAAGAGTGATGAAGAGATTTACCCCAAAGTGTGCAAGAAATCAGTGATGAAAGGGTGGTAGAGAAGTTGTATGGTATGGGAAATGTTTTTTTCAGCAGGAGAGTTGTGGACCTCTATACAGCTAAATGGCACAAAGTGAATGCCAAATATGTACAGAACCTTCTTCAACAACACATGTGGTCCTCCTGGTTCTTCATTTAATCAGCCAGCAATTTTCAGCAGGATAATGCCCGCGTCACCGCAGCAAAATGGAGTAAAGCAGTTCTTGAAACAAGAAAACCAGAGGAAACATGAGAAATGGCCAGCCAAGAGATCTGATTCTAAGCAAAAACCTCTGGGGATTGTGACAACAATGACTTACGGGAAAGCTGAAGCAGGGTGATCAAGACACACAGGGACGGTGGAAGACGGATGGATGAGTGTCGCTGTGGCTGTGCTGAGGTCAAGCCTTATAAACTTCGATGCTGTTTGTCCACACTGCTGAAATTGAATTGTCCGTGCCTCCAGTCTTACATTGTTCTCTAATTTATGATCACAGTTGTTTTTCAAAAGAAGTCGTTGATTACTTGGTAATTTAAAACACTGTTCTAAGAGTGCGTGTTGTGTATTCGTTGTTTTGTTTGTCGGACAAATCCTAAAATGTTGATTAATTGAGAATACATTATTTCTGAACATAATTACAGTGATCTACATTGTTCTATGATTGATCTCAGTGTATACTCAGGTATATTAAGAAAATATGATACAGTGTCATCTATCAGCACAGAACAGAAACTCTAGTTATAATTTGCTACTTTACAAATGTTTTCTGACTCTATTGTAAAAATCTTTTCAAAGCTTCTGGAAATGGCAACACAGGACGTAGTTGAGTTCCTGTTAAACCCATAATGCAAGGGGGTTCGCTAGAGCTATATAATAGCATGTCAGCTAATTATCTATGATTGGCCAAGGAGATTAGGCTGCTTGATTCATTAATCAGGTAGTCAAACAATATTTCTGGAGCAGGAGAAGAGACAAAGTTGTTTCTGTTCATTGTGAATCAGCTATTGATTGCGTCATAAGCAAGGCCCATATCTTGAGAGTTTCCAGATGGCTATCTGTCACTGAAGATATGATTTCCAAACTCCATGTACGGAAATCAACATTACCCACACAAAGGTCGTCCAGGAACATGTAAACATTTAATTGCAGTGTGATTGATCATGCTGTTATTTTTATCTTTGGCCACAGCAGGATATTAGGATATGCATTAACAAAACAAACGTGTGAAGAATTACAAGATTAGTGCACACCTTGTTTTAAAGCACTATGGAAGCAGATCAGGCTTGATAAGTGACAAAATATATGTAAATTATTTCTTGATCTGATTGCAGATGCATCAGCTTACCATTAAAGACAAATTTCTCCACTAAGCATCTGTTTGTGCAGGTTGTTTAAAAATCTGTAGGTGACCCCTTAGTTACAGTGAATTATATTTGGTTTATGGGAAAAAAAAAAAATGTTAGTGATCAATACTTCTTTTTAAAAGAGTTTCATAAACATAAATGCTTGCCACTCCCCGTATAAAAAAATGGCATTAATAGGAAGTTGTTTTAAAAATCAGCATTAAAATTTTAGGGATAGCAGTAAGGAGCTGCAGAGACTACAATGTGCAGCAAGTAAGTGAGCAAACCCGAAGTCAAAAGTTGGGGTCTGTGATGACTGTGAAGGTTTCATATTGGGGTTCGGCTACACATCTTCAGATAAACCCCCCGATGTGGTGTTATCATGGATGTTGCAGTGCCGCGTGAACTGAAGATTTAATCTGTCTCATGTCTAAGTCCTTTTTAAAAGAACTACAGACCAGTTTTAGGCCAAAACCTCTTTAGTGTTCAGACCATGGGGATGGAGTACCGTATAGAATCGTGTAGAGCCGAGTTTGTCAGAACAAAAAATGTGCTCAAAAAACGTCCTCTCGGCTTATACACGGTCTATTACAAAAAAAAATGTACACACTTAAAAAAAAATAAACTTATATACTCACCCTCCGATTCGCGCGGCTCACTGATGTCCCTGATGCTTCAGCGTGGTCCAGATTCTTTTTTCTCCGCGGTCCTCTTCTTTTTTCCTTACTCTCTCATGCGAAGCGACCATGTTTTAGTCCTGGCCGCGCATACTATGACAGCAGCGCCCGCCGGTCCAATAGATGTGCCTGCTCGAAAGAAAACATGGCCGCGTCCATGAGAGAAGCAGAAGAGGAGAGCGCAGAGATAGAAAGAAGACGGGCGGTCAAAGCGCTGACATCGGGGAGCCGCACTGACATTGGTGGTGGAGATACACCCAAGTGCTTGTGGGGGCCGGCTGTATACTACTAGGGGCAGGCTGTCTACTACTAACGGACAAGCTGTATATACATGGGGGCTGGCAGGCTATACCAACTGGGGCTGGCAGGCTGACTTTGTATACAAATGGGGTGGCAGGCTGAACTACTGGGGGCGGGGCAGGCTTGTATATACTGGGCTGGGGCTGTATACATTGGGGGCTGGTGTATACTATTAAAGCTGGCAGGCTGTATATACAGGGCTGGCAGGCTAACCACTAGGGGAAGGCTGCTGTAATACTACATGGGGGAAGGCTGGCTGTATACTACGGGGCTGGCGTATCTGTGCTAGGGGCTTGGCTGGACGTCTACTACAGGGGCTGGGGGGTGGCTGTATGCGACTAGGGGCTGGAGGGCTGTATTATACTGGGAGCTGGACTGACTATATACTACTGGGGGCTTGCTTGGCTATTACTGGGGGAGGGTTGTGACCAAGGGCATTTCCCACCTCGGCTTATATCAAGACAATAGTTTTTTACCAGTTTTTGGTGGTAAAACTAGGGGTATCGGCTTAGACAGGGGGCCCCCTATTAAGAACACTCGACTTACATACGACCCCTCGTTACACACGGACCACTGGATATTATTGGTTAATTTATTGTTACCTAGCCCAGGCTACCTCAAACAGCTCTAACAGTTATCACAAGTGTCTGTTAATGAGATTTATGTTAATCCTGGTTCTTCTGAACAACCCCGGACATTGTGTTGGGACATTGTTCAATGGATGTTCTATGACAACCCACAGTTTTAAATCCATCTTTGTAACAGAGACCAAAAAAAGTTCTGGCGGAGTTATCATGTACATTCTACGTTGACTACATACAAATTCAAATCTTAAGAACAAATACCAGAACTATCTTGTATGTTTACCGGGGACTGCCCGTTACTCCGTATGTTTGTCCTGAATACACAGAGTAATCACCCTTCAATGCCTTTCAACGCCTACTTTTCCGCAGCTGGTCCTTGCTACATATGCTCACCCAATTATAGATATATATATATATGTTGTGGGTGTGTGTGCGGTGTTTTAAGGAGGTCACACAAAAAACTATAATGTCAACACCACAAATCTTCTATTGCACTTGGCAACTGGCTATAGTGCACTAATCTCCAACCCTTCCTATGCAGCCTAGAGCCAGATCCTGCAGAAAATTCTGTAAACAAGTAGAAAACATACAGATTATCTTAAATCTTTAATTGCCTACTTAAGCTTGCCAAATGTTTTAAACAGCCCAACATGGATTAGGAATAATCCACCTTTGTGTTTTACACATTAAAGGCAGCACATTTTTTATCATCCACAATAAGTGTTTACTGCTAAGGCTGTATAGAAATACGACAGCTATGTAGACAGGAGAATTTTATTCATTTAATTCTATTTAGCGTCCTTATATTCTTCCCCTATGACCTTTTTACGAAGTCGCTTTTGTCCTGCCAGCTACTTTTCTCCTCGGGCCTCCAACTGTAGCTAGAGCTTATGGAGAAAACCAAAACAAAGCAAAGTGTAAGTAATGAAAATGATTGGTGCAGTCACTGTTACGACCGTGAAGGGGTGACAATATATTTGAAATATACATCAAAGTAGTTGCAACTCATACCATGTTCCACAAAGTATCACATTCAGAAAATAATATGTACAGAGAAAAGAACAGGAGGAGGCTGAGACATTTAAGCCGTTGATGTTTGCAATCCTACATACGGAACACTAATTTTCCTAAGCTTCTTCGATCATTAAAATGTAACAATCCATTGTAGGTTACAGCCTACTACTACCTTTAACTGCTTGAATAGTTCACAAGGGTTTTTAAAAGCCGCCCGGCCTCCAAAGAGATTTGGGAACATTTAAAAATATGGACCTTCTTTAGGTCTCACAGAGTGGAAAGAAAACCATGGTAAGCCACAATGTGTTTTACTATGGTGTTACATGGAACCCCTGTAAGAGATTATAGCAGGTAAAATACTTTATTTGTAGCTTAAACAGAGATGAGAACAACTATTTTTTTAAAAGCAAAAGTATAAATACCTACCGGGCCTGTTAAGAAATTATTAGAAACTATGAAAAACTGCATATTAAATGTAATATGTCCTATATAAACCTAGTTGGAGGGGCTTATTTAAAACACAAGCCGGCAAGTAACCTGTAACCGGGCTGCTGTGTAAAGGTGAACTCTACAATGGCTTTTCTATTACATCACAGTTTCCCATCCCAAATAAAATGGAGGAAAGGTTGCCATCCTTGAATAATACTGACACTAACATCTGTGTGATGCAAAGTAGTAAAGATCCAAAGCAGAGATATGGTGGTGTCTCACTATATTGTTCGACTGCTCCCTTATCATGCCCTGGCCCTGCAAATATGAAAAACACACCAAAACATGTGTTTAAAATTATGGGCACATGGGTTCTATTTTATTTCAAAATTTATGTGAGGCTTTGTTTTCTGCTACAATAAGGGTTATGAATTAAATATACGCCTTTGATGGGAAAATATCCAATACATGTTTAGGTCACGCTGCTGTCAAGAGGGTAATACCCGAAGTTTCACCTTCAATCCGGGAATGGGTTCTTCTGGTTGAGGATACTAGGAAGCCTCAAAGCATTGCCGCTAATATCTCTGATGAATAAAGGAAGGCTTGATTTAATTCTTCATCCTGGAGTAACAAAAATGGTAGCTAACCCAATGTCTAAAGGTTTACAATCTATTAAGATTAAAAAAAAAATAGTAAATCCTGTAACTGAAAACAGTTACACATTTCTTTGCCATTTTGCCTCCTGATTCTGCTTAACCCTTTAAAGTGAATCTGTTTTACATTTCTTTTTACTGTATTTGCATAGCCCCTAGGGTATTTTAACCCTAGAGGGTCTGATTGTTCCTACCATATACTCAATTCAGCTGTATTGCATTATACAGTATGGTGGATTTAATGATCATCTGTTACAAAGTGCCACCGGCACCTAGTAATAGATCAACTTAGATGATCATGCCTGAAGTCTCATACAGACTCCAGTGGGTCATGGCAACAGATTGGCAGTCTGCAGTGATGTCAGGGGGAGCAACAAGATGGTTGTGCCAAATCAGTTCTGGGATTTATTTGCCTCTGGTTGCTTTGCCAGCACTAATCGCGGTTGTTACTGCTGGGTGTTTGCTACATAATGTAACACACACCTGATATGTGTGAAGAGGCCTTAGCCCATGAGCCCTCTGCATACATCCTTAGTGGCCCTGTGACGTACGGGTACCTCATGGAGCTTTAAAGAATTAATGTCAGTACACATCTGTTGATGGCTGTTTCTGTCAGTTTGGGTGTTTTGATCCTGTGATCCGCCATGAAATTGATATGTTGGAAAAGGGAGAGAGTTGTGGAAAAATGTTTTAGGCCACAGTTGGGCATATTATCCTTGGGGTAGGTTGTACTATTAAAATGCCTACATTAGATGGATAGAGAAATAGATATATAGCAAATGTGTATAGAAATATTCTTCCATTATGAAATTATATTAGGAGAACATACAGTAAATGTTTTTTTTTTTTAAATAATTCTGTTAAGGAACAGAGTGAAGTATTTTGGTTCAAGGAACACTAAACTGGAAGTTTCATCTAGAAGCCTGAAGATGCCGTAAATTATTCAGTGTTGCCCTGAATTTACACTGCATCTGTTCCGTTTAATGAAAGTAATACCTTACCATTACATTATATAGCTGAAGCAATCTCCAGCATCTTCAGTATATGTCATAATGTGCTCTGATGCGGATAAATGGGATGATATATCTTCCATCCAGCGTTCCTGTATTATTGGCTCTGACCCTTTACATTGATTCATCAGTATTCTTTGTACATTTCCATGCAGTGTTGGGCTGGAATTATTAGGGTACACCAGTGAAATCTGTCCTTGAGGCATACCACTGTATAGCTACATGCAAAAACATTTTGGGGGTCATTCATCTTATCTCTGTTTGTTTTGGCTAGTTTTTGCCTTTCTTTTTTCCATCTGCTTCTTTGGTAATTTATCAATCTCACTTTTTCCTTGCGTTAAATGTGTATTTTAAGTTTTCCTTAAGTATGGTTAAATAAGTATGGTTTTGGTGCCCAAAAATGTCTCCAATTTTAGACAATTTGAAATGATAAATGCCATTTAACTCCTTCCCGACATTTGACAAAATAGTACTGCATCGCGGGAGGTGCGTTCCTGCAAAATGCAGTACTACGTCAAACTTCTGAACGGAGCCCGGGCCAGAAGCTGCGGGATTCGGCTATATATTATAGCCGACACCCGCCTTTAACACCAGCGATCGGGTGTTAACCCCTTACACGCCGCGGTCTCGCTGACCGCAGCGTATTAGGGGCATTTAAATTGAATCGGAACACACACACCCCCCACCTGCGGCCCCTCCACTGCTCTGATCGCAGGCAGTGCCCAGGGCTGCGCGATCCTCTTCTGGGTGCCGGGTCCCTGCCTTCTACAGCATACATCTTTATTACACTGTATAAGGTGAAGAATAGCTTGAACAAGTGATCAGTGGATGGATCACTTATTCAAGCTAACCTGTAAAAGTGACTAAAAACAGTTAAAAACATTAAATAAAAACATTTTTAATAAAAATAATTAATTAAATAAAGTTAAAGTCCCCTAAACACAAACATTCCCTATACACATGTAATAAAGTAAAAAAAAAAACACAAATTCGCCAAAACCCCCCACATATTTGGTATAGCCGCGTCTGTAACAATCCGTTCAATAACTCAGAAACATTATTGGGCCTGCTCGATGAACGCCGTAAAAACAAAACACGAAAAACTCGCCAAAAATGTACATTTTTCATAAAATCTCTTCACAAAAATGTTCTAAAAAGTGATCAAAAAAAGTTATGTGCGCCAAAATGGTACCAATTGAAAGGACAACTCAACACGTAAAAAATAAGCCCTAAACTAGCTCTGTCAACAACAAAATATTAGAGTTACGTCTCCGAAAAGATGGCGATGCAAAAACAAATGAGATTTCCTCTATATTAGTTCTTTTATACAGTAAAATGTAAAAATAAATGAAAAACTATATAATGAGGTATCACGTAATCGTAGTGATCTGTAGATAAAAAAATAGTATTTTTAGTGTACGGTGTACGGCCCCAAGAAATACAAAAAGAAAGGAAACCAAAATTGACCATTTTCTTTTCACCCATACATTCAAGAGTTAATAAAATCTCATCAATAAGCTAATGACCCACTAAAATGAATATTTTAAAGTTGCACTCATGTCGCAAAAAATAAGCCCTATATCGCAATGGACAAAAAAAATAAAGATTGTATAGGCCATAAAAGTGACAAGCATAATCTGCTCTGAATGGCGCAGCTTCCATCTATGCCCCCTGGCGTGGCCCATACAGCAGGTTACCAAACATATGGGGTATTGTTTTATACGCGGGAGGGATTGGGTATCAAATTTGTGGCAGTGTTTGTTAGTTTATCCACTGAGAATTTGTACATTTTTGAAAAACACATTAATTTGGGCCAAAATGTATCCGATTTGTGTTTTAACCCTGTGAAACAATTAAAGGGTTAACAAACTTCATAAAAGTTGTTTTACGTACGTTGAGGTATTAGTTTTTCACATGTGGTGTAATTTATGTGGTTTTACTTTTATTTAGGCCTCTCAAAGTGACTTCAAACCTGAGCAGTCCCTCAATAGCAGGATTTTGCGGTTTTTATGAAAATGTGAAAAATCGCACCTAAGTTCAAAGGCCCATAACATCCTACCAAATAAGAGTATCATAAAAACCATGTCCACATAAAGTAGACATTCGGTGAATGTTAATTAACAGTTTTTTGCTGTTCTGACTATGTGTGGAAGTAGAACATTTTGAAGTTCGAAAATCGAGAATTTTTCAAAATTTTCACCACAACAACGATTTTCTCCTAAATAAATGCAAACATACCACCAAAATTTTTCAACTAACATGAGTACAATGTGTCACGAAAATTTTTTTTAAAATCACTCGGATATATTAAAGCGTTTCAAAGTTATAACCATTTATAGTTACACAGGGCAGATTTGAAAAAATGGGCCGTCAGGCAGGTAACAAGTGGCTTCGGCGTTAAGGGGTTAACACATCTGGAATAGATGATAAATGTGTCTTACTGATGATAAACAAATGTCCCCATGAAGGTGCAAAAATTGCAATTCTTAAATTCTTAAGAAAGACAGAAAAAAAGGAAGAAAAATAAAGATAATTGACACCAATTTGCAAATACCTGAAACATAAATGACCAGTTTCTTTTAGTAGTTGTTTGCTTACTAGTCAGTGCTTTTGACTGCTATTGTCCTGAGAGCCCTGAAGCCTACCGACTGGCTCTTGCTTTTAACCTATATGCTCAATACTCTTTGAGCATGTAGCATCGCACTGCAAAGTGGCTGAGGACCCTCATCATAGTTGAGAGGACTGGCTAGCTAGACATTACATCTAAAAGTCATCTTAGCTACATAATGCATCTACAGAGTATAGAAGTAAACAGAGTATTTTGTAACAAAATCCATGAAAGTATAAGAGGGTTGAGATGCTGGTTATCTGTATGTAGCGTACCCTGTTATGCACTACTCACGGGGGCCCACTAGTGGATCTACCTGTGAGCCAGTCCTAGCTTGTTTACATATATTCATTCATTTTCTATTGAGATAGCTGTGTAAAGGATTGTTGATATTGTAGGATTCTTTGTAATTATTTTTTGTGCATGATCAACAAAACTTTTTATTTAACCTTTTGTGAGATACTTTTAAATCTATGACCATTTTATATTTTATTCTGAGCACATCACGATTCCTAGTGAATGCATCATGATGACCTAGTGATGTCCTACACTGTGAGAAATATTATATGCTCTGATCGGCAGGCATTGCATCGTACAGAAATGTGTGTTAATACCAGATTCAAAAACTACTTTTGCATTACATACTCCTACTCATATACATAGTGATGCTGCAATGGCTATGACCAGTTATCTCCTGGTGAGAGAATTAGACTGACAGAATGGGAGAATAGAATCCAACCCCCCCCCCCCCTCCTTGGGGAGATGGTGGAGGTAGAAACAGAGACACATGACACATGTTTCTTAGTGCTCAAGCTCATTCCCACTCAGCAAAATACTCTTTATTTATAATAAAATTCTGGGGCTGCTCCTCACAGTTTACGAACACGTGAGTACACACAATGGCATATAAGCCTTTATATGAAGCTGATGACAACGCTAGAATGTGCAACTAATAGTAAAGGTAGTCTAGTAAGGTGGGAGTGCCTTTCAGAGTCCAAGCTACAGCTGATATTCAAAAAGTGAAATAATATCTATTCTTAGGCAAAAGGTAATTGACCTAACACAGATACATGGCAATAACTGTGTTCAAATACCCTGATTAGAATTATTAATTTGCATTCAAAATAGTAAATTAATAAATTAACACCTTACGAACATTGCATTTATCTGCTTTGCATTTTAATTCATTACACCCTGCCTTCGAAAAGCCATTTTTTGGCTTGCAGAACCAGACAAGGGGTTTTCGGTATGACAAATTGTACTTCCTAGTGGCACAATTTAATTCCAAAAAATGTGGCGGAATTGAAAAAAGTAATTGGGTTAGAATACTTTTTTTATGTACCACATTCACCATATGGGATGCTCATTTTTTAATATTTTAATTTTTATATATATTTTTTATATTGGACATTTTTGGGCAATTTACTTTACTGCGATTTATGTGCTAGGGACCTGAGCAGGAGATCCAATGAAGATCCACACATGCACTGCATGTGCAAGCTGAATCAGGTTTCCCAAACTGAGGAGCTTCTGGGCAATATAAAATGAGGTGGTTGGTCAGTTTCAGACCTTTTGTTTAACATGTCTGTTCTGTATGGTTCTGCTGACACACCTGAGATTCTCTTCAACTTACTGTGTTTTGTTTGTTGTAGACATAAAGCACCTAGGCGTTTTTAAGAAAATAAAACAAATATTTAGTGTGTTACTCGAGAACACACAGTGTAAAGCTGAGATATCAACAGGTTTTGTGGAAGCTTCTATAATAGGATTGCATTCTGTGTACAATAAGTGCTGAGTGTTAAAGGGCTATTCCCACGAAGGCAAGTTTCTTATATATACTCAGGATAACAAAATAACACATACTCTAATTCACTGTTATTAACAACAAAATCTGCATTTCACAGATATAAGTCCAACCTGTCTCTATCAGTCCTGGTGTACACAATTTCTGTT